>JANIJG010003141.1:0-36650 GCA_024611175.1 Megaceryle torquata | reverse complement strand
AAGCCCCCCGTGGAGCTGTGGTGCTGAGGGCCAGGGGTCAGTGGTGCCCTGGCAGTGCTGGGGGAACGGTTGGACTCCAGGAGCCGAAAGGGCTCTGCCAACCTAAAGGATTCAATGATTGTAAAGCAATACAGACATGCAACAAGATTTTTCCAAAGTCTGATGTTCTGCTTTGTTTTCCAGACATGTAAGTGCTTGAAATTAAAAAAGCTTGTTGATTAAATAAATTTTAAAAAATTTTTAAAATATTATTTGTACCAAACATTAAACCTTAATTATGTGTTGCTCTGGCAGAGAGCTGGTCTCACAAGAATGTAAGCAGTGTGTTGGCTTGCCAGAAGGAATCTTTCTCCCGGTGTTTTACTGGGTACAGTGCTGTTCTTCCTGAGGCTGGTAATGCTGGGACAGACGTGGCTGGAGTTGGTGGTGGTGTCAGGAGAAGCCAGCCAGGAGCGACAGCCCTTACATCAGAAGGGAGTCAGACATCTTGCAGGCTCCCTCTGAATGGAACACAATTAGCAGATGGCCTAAAATGAAACTAGGGTTCTGTGTGCCCAGACCAAATCTGTGTGTCTGCAGCATCCCTCCTAATTATGGAAAAATGAGCCTTCTCCGTCAGTGTGCTACTCAGGTAAAGTAGTAAAAAAAAAAAAAAAAAAAAAAAAGGTGGGTGGGCAAAGCTCTTGTGCAATGTCTGTTCTCCAATGCTCAAAAATACTTGCCAGGCTGAAGGGAAGGAAACCAAACCCCAGCTTCTCTGTTGATGGTGCCAGCCTCACACAAAAACCCCCAGCCGTGTCCAGGCGGGAGGAGCTGCAGAGCCCAGCGTGGCACTAACCCCAGCCCGCGGCACGGGAAGTCCTGTCATGAAACAGCAAAGAATCGGCTTGAAAGGGGAAAGGCACCTGATCTGGGAAATCTGGGAAGAGGAGCGGACGTGTCTGTTTTCCCACATGCCCACTGGTTTCGTTGGCTGTCAGGAAGCCTTGGTGCTCTGTCCCATGCAGGCTCTGGTGATACGTGACTAAGCTGGTGGAGTTCCAGAGGTCACTTTTTTGGTCTAGACCACAGCGGGCAGTGTCCAGTGTGTGGAGTCATCACTGCTGTGTCCCACAGGGCCCAGGTGAGGCTTAGCTGCCTCTTGGTGTGGATGGAGCACAATGTGCTGAGAGCATTTGTTCCAACAGACCATGAAAGACCATCTTCAAGAGATGTGCTCTCAGAACCTGCACTCTGCTCCCTTCTCTCCCTTCTTTCAACCCCTGAGTAACTAAAATCCCATTTTCTTGTACACCAGTTAGGCTGGGAAACTGAGAAAGAATATCCTGCTGCCAGATGCTCTTTTTTTTATTCTAACACAGTTGTTTATCTCTTCACTTGATAAAGTTAAAATAAACAGTCTCTGGGGTGAATTACAGGCGTCAAAATTGGATTGGCATACAAACTGTAGAGCAGTTGGTGGTTGGGAGTCTGGGGAAAAAGAAACAGCAGGTTGTAGCTAGAGGGGACAACAGCTTTATTTCCCTCTTGGTCCTTGACAACTAAGCAGATGTCCTACAATTATTGTTTTACCTTCTGGTAATATAGTGTCTTTTCCTATCCTCCCAGGTACGCGACTGGCTCTTGTGCAGATGTGCAGGTACCTCTCCTCCCCGGTTCAAAGCCATCTTAGTGCACCACTAGCTCCACCTATTGCTGGTTAATTGCTGGCTGAGATGCAGGCAAATGCTCGTTTCTCCCTCTCAACTTCATAGGATGCCTAATTCCAGTCCCATTTATGTGGGTCCAGCTGATGGTCTTCTAAACACCCTACATGGACTTTGTCACACCTTGGTAAGTCTGAAAGTATTTATAAGCAGACTGTGAGAAAGAGTGTCAAGTTCAATGATTTTTTGAAGGTTCTGGGCAATATCTAAAGGAGTTCCTGCATGGTCTGACACAGCAAATGGTCTGTTCAGCTGTTTCTGTTGAGCATGAGGAAGGTCAGCTTTGTACTGTCCGAAACACCCTCTCTGAAAACACAGGGCTACGTCCTTTCAGGGCTTACCTTCACTGGGCAGGATGGACTGTGATGGAGCCTGACGAATGCAAACTTTTCTCTTTATTGTTTTGTTGTTGTTGTTGGTTTAGTTTTTTGGTTTTTTTAATCAGTCCTGAAGTCTGTTTCCAGCCTTAACAAAGCTGCAATCCAGGTTTATCATCCTACAAGGCATCTGACAGGGAAGTGAAATAGCACTCCGGATACATTTTTGAAAACTGCTTTGGCATCCAAGGAATGTCAGTGTTTTTCTCAACAGGTGGCTGTTCAGACTGAGGTCTGGGTCTGTACAGCACGTGTCTACATGTCATGAGTAAACTCCAGGTATTTTGGTGTCTGCATTTATACCCTGCCTGGTTTCCCAGTTCTCTGTGTGAGTACCGAATGACATCTTCAATTCTTGTACCTTGTTTAAAAAGACATTGGGTAACTGGGAATGTTTAACAGAATCTTGAGAACAGTTTTACTCTCTGAGTGGTTTTATGTAATGGGATCAAGTGATGAGCAGAAGGTTTCCATTGTTCCAACACTCATGGAATTACTGGGCACCTAAACCTGTTTGAAGGTTTCCAAAGGACAGCCACACAACCCTGGCAGCCACAGTCAGCCCAACAGCTGCACACACTGAGACAGTCTGGAGCGTGCTGTAGTGCACCAGCGAAGCCTGCAGCACTGTTAGGTGAAAGCCAGCAGGGATCCCAGGATAGCACTGGTGGGAGTGCGTAGCCCAGTAGCTTGTGGCCATGGGACTGGTGCCTACAACCGTTCAAAATGAAAGGTGACAAATCACCCCAGCACATGCACACAAAGTGACGGTCAAGGAGAGAAACACAAGAACTGTTTCCTTGTGCTGTATCACTTGTATCTGATGGCCCTTAGCTCAGCGTCTGTCTGCGGAGCTCTGGGGAGAATAGACTGGGACCCTGCACCACCCAGCCCTGCACGGGGCTGGTTTTTGTTAGAGCTGGCGTCAGGCAATGCCAGTTGTCCAGAGGCTGAAAGCACGTGCTGCAGTTGCACCTGAACCCGTCATGGCTGCGTCTCGTGCCTGTTCCCACAAACACTTGCTAGTTCCCAAACTAACCAGCAACTCCTGTAATGTCCCAGGGTGAACTTGTGCTCGGAGTGGAGCCAGGCAGAGAGAATCGCTGAACTGGAGAATAAATGCACCATGTGTCTCTCCTGTTCAGAGCCACTCTAATTTCAAACATCTTGCCTCAACAACGATCTGTTAACGAACTGCAGGCCAAGAATCTGTCAGAAGAATTTAAATACAATTCTGACAAGATCAGAACTAGATAGACTAAAACTTTACCAACCTGTGGCTAAACCAAAGTTGACTGAGCAAGTACTTTCCTGGGTCTGGCCAGAACATGATCTCTCAGGGATCTTCTGTGTTGTGCAACTGCAGCTTCCAGGAGCAGGAGAATTGTTCGAGGTGTTCAGATTCATTGCAGGAAATAGAGAGGTGACCTGAGTCCAAGAAGGTGCCTTCTTACTTCAAAAACTGAAAGAAGTTGAACCTGGGAGCAGAAAAGTGATGCATCCAAGGGGATGATGCACTGAAATGTGAAGCAAGTTCCCAAGAGTTTTTGAAAGAACTATTTTCTGAATGGGAAAAGGTTGCTGGCAGAGGTGTAGATGTATGAACAGACTGCCTCTCCCTGGGGAGGACACGCATGGGCTACCCAGGGAGCCCTTCGCTTGCTTTCAGCTAAATGGTGTGGGGCTAGAAACTTCAGAAAGCCCGATGCTGATCCCGTGCTACTTTCTAGCATTATGCTACTGAAATCATTATGCTACTGTCTGTCACTTGTCAATACCGTTCAGGAGAAGTGCCTGGATTTCTGGTGTTCTGTTGACAATTGCAAAAGTCCTTCTGTTAGTAGTGTTGGAATCAAGTTTTCAGCTTTATTTAGGTTCTGGCAGAACAAGCTGGCAAAACTACACAAGTTGGAGGAGGAGGAAGAGAGTTTCAGGTATGAAGAGAAGAAGTCTCCGTGCTGCTCTCCCGTGCGTTGAGGCACATATTGATGCTGCATGGCGTGGGAGAGAGCAGAACAACAGGGAAACCTCCTTGCAGGTGGCTGTGCTGGTCTGACTGAAACATTGCTCCAAAACTACGGAGGAACCCGGGGCTCTGCTAGATACAAGGAGCTTCCTCTTCCTCAGCAGTGGTGCCCCTGTGAGTTGATGTGGAGCTGCTTATGCCGGTTGTCTGTAGACCCTGCCTCCTGTCTTGTGACTGACGTGATTAAATCCAGTAAAGAGATGGTTTCTCTATTGCCAGCTTCCTGCAGCAAAAACTTGGGCCATCTGCTTAATGGTCTGTCACGTTTCTGGTGGCGTGGTGCTGCCATCCTGGCTGGAGCTCTGCTGTTGTGCAGCAGTCACGTATGGAAAGCTTTACCCTTTAATGTGAAAAATGGGAAAGACAGATGCAATCTGGGTCTAATATTGCTCTTGTACTTTTTCCTCTCATCTCACATAAGCTCTCTTGCTGCTGCCTTTCCTCACTCCATCTGAGCACCAGAGGCCCTCTCTTTACCTGATAAAGCAGGCACAGAGTCGCTGTCCCCTGAAGCGAGCTCCCTGCCTCAGGGCTGTTCCTCAGGATCTCCAGAGGATATAAATCATCTCTCCGAGATGTCTGTCAGTCCGAGCCTGCGCGTATCGGCTGGTGCCACTGCTTAGGCACGCACCGCCAGGAGTACCGGTGTGCAGGCTTTGTGCTAGCTGTGATCACAGTTTAGAGTAGATGCATGGTGGGTGTCTGCTTAGACAAGCAAACCCCCTTTATTAGAAAACTGTAGAAAAAGAATACTAGAGAGATTTAATGCTTCCAAAAGGATCAGTACCACGTGTTCTGTGTTGCTAGTAGGAGGATAGGAGATTTAGGAGTAGTTAGGAGCTTGATAAGAAAAAAAACAAAACAAAGATGAATAATAAGGGCAGGTCTTATTTTTTTCTATTAAAAGTTTCTAGTCTACACAGATTTGTTATAAATGATGGCACTAAATAACCAGCCATGCCCAAGCTCCCCTGAAAGGCTCTCTAACATCAGCAGCTGATGCCCTCCTGTGCAGGGACACAATTGTGTCTGTTCCTCCAGACAATACACCTGTCACTGGGAAACAGAGGGCTGGCAATTAGCAGGGGAGGCTCTGTGCTGTGCTTTCATCTCAGACAATAAGAAGGGCCTGGAAGAGTGAGATTAAGGCTGGCATGTCTGCAAGAGATTGCCGAAACAAACCTCGCTGAGACTTGGGGGCATTTAAGAAACAAAACCAACAGAATAAAACCCCTGGTTAAATCTAACTCTACAAGCAAGTCTAGAAAGCAAGATAGCACTGGAATAGGATCATTGGCCTTAGAATTCTGTGCCTGGGGTTGTGGAGGAAAGACTTTCTTCTCAGCTGAGATGTCTTGTAGTTGTCAGCGGTGTATCATAGGAACTAAACACCAAGTGGGGTTCTGCGCACAAAAGCTGCAGTGGGACGTCTGCGTTGCTGAGCCAGGACTAGGACTAAGCACCAGCATCCACAGAATAAATTCTTTTACTCAGCTAATAAAAGTTCTAAGCTCTGGGCAATACTCCAGACTCAACACTCTGAATGTTTAAAAGTCTCCTAAATTATTAACCCTACAAAGGCCCTGAAAGCAATGCAGCAACACAAGTAGTCTCGGCTGTCTCTTGTGACCAGTATTGAAACTGGAAGGAGAGGAGTTGACTGCTCAGCCATTGTGGAGACAGTTCGTAGAATAAACTAATATGGTCAGTAAGTCTCAAACTTTTTTTTTTTTTTTTTCTGCTGGTGCAGGAGTTCTGCCAACATGCAGGTGTCAGGAAAGCCACAGAGGGAAATTAGGAAAATCTCTTCCTTGCTGTCAGCTGGATCTTCCCAGGCATATAGCTCAGGATTGCTGTATGCCACAAAGTAGTGTCTGCTGTGGGTCTGCAGCGCTCCATCCCACACTGTACTTTCAGCAGCACACAAAATAGGGTGAGAAGACACTGATCCTCACTGCAGAACTCTTGCACAGCTTCCTGTGCGCAAGCCGTTGAGGTGACTCGTGTGCCGGAGGCAGGGCACGTTGCTGCTGACAGGGGCACGGCAGGGTGAGGACTGCAGGTGAACTGTGTGGCTTGCTGCACGAGGAGGTGAGCAGGTTCAGACAGGCTCTTGAGACCTACACACTTGGGTCTCTCTGTCCCCTTGGGGAGGTGTTGCTCTTCCTGCCTGTGAACTTGTGCCCTCTCCTCTCAGCTTCCTGGGGGACGTATCCCTGATGTACCAGATTCTTGATGTGAAGCCTGTAGCATCTGTAAGTTTGGGTGGCCCTGTTGTGACAGACTTGAAAGGAAAGGAGGAGAGGAATTGAGAGAACTATACAAATAATGGCATTGCCAAAGATGCAGGTGTCTGGCCATAAAAGCAAATCAGCACAGACCTTTAGTGTGCAGAATAAGGCTGCTTGTTTGGAAACCTGAAGAATTAGTGTGAACACGTGTCCTCTGCATCCCTCTCCTGCAGCGCTGCGGATGTGAAATTCCATCCCCAATCCAAAGTTCAGAAAGCAAATAGTGCCGCAGCTGGCTTGGCCAGTCAGTGCTCGCGGTGCAGCTACAGACCAGCCTTTTGGGTGGTGTGTGCATGGAGGTTATGTGGCGATGCTGTGACTTTGTCCAGAGGAGGTGGAAGAGTTAGTTGTCTAGATTTTTTCCAGGCACTGCTGCTTTTGGTCCATGTGAGACTGACAACATGTGTTAACAGCTCGCTTGGAGTGGCAGATGCGGGATGTCCTGGACTGACGTCTGTCAGCTGGAACTGCGGGAAGCTGTGTGATGACCGGATCACTGCAATGCAGTGTTAATTGCTTCCTGTGTACTGATGAATCTTCTCTTAGAAGAGCTGGCCTGAAGGCCCTGTAGGGGCACAAGCCGGCAGCCTTTCAGCCAGCTGGAGCTCATGGGACAGCAGCAAACTGACGTTTCTCTTTGCACATGGGAATCTCAGGGATGTGGGAAGGAAAAGGAGAGGAGCTTTACCATGGAAGTGTCTGGTCCAGGGCTGTGTTAAATATACAGGCTGATAACACAGGCAGAAGTCCGTTAGTCCTGTTCCTGTTTCAGTGGTGGACTGTCTGTTCTCAGCCCTAAGTCTGCCACAGACTTTTATTTGTGGAAGTTACAGACCACACATTTGCATGAGCAAAGGTGGATGGCATTTGATGGGAGGCCTTGCTGGTGGAACTGGAAAGCAGAAGCATTTTGGCCCTGCAGAAGCAGCTTGGAGTCTTAGTTTCTGCATGTGAGAGACATCTGGGCTCTGTCTATGCTCATAAAGGAAGTGTCTGATTTAAAAGCCCCTTTTCAAGTACTCAGCATTAGCCAAGAGAGAAGCATCAACTGCTTCACTCTTCTTTCTGAATAATAAGCAGTTGAACAGTCAAAGATGGTTTATTAGGCTGGAGACTTTGTGCTTTTAGTTCCTCTCAAATGCTCTGACAGAAGCATCCCTTACAGCAGCAGAGAGAGAAACATCCATATGCAGATAAATAAGGCTACTACGGAAGCTTTGAACTGCAGAAGCAGCGCTGGTATCAGTGTGAGGCATCAGCACCAAGCAGCAGCTTTTGAAATTTTCAGATGTGTGAAAGTGTAAAATAGTTGGAGATATGGCAGCGTGTGACATACTTTCACAGCCCCTGTCCTGGGGGAGGAGGTAAGTCTGCATCTCTTCTACCCATGCCTCCAGAGTCAACACTTGGCAAGCCCTGTCTCAGCTCAGAACCAGATCTAATTCAAACAAAGTTTGGGTGACATTAAACTCCGTGAGGAGGCTGGGTCAGAGAGAGGGTCAGCTTTGTGCAGTAAAAAGTGGGGAAAAAACAAATGCTGGAGTGGAATAACATCTACAGCTGGGTTAGGGAAATGTTATTTGGAAGGATAACCCTGCGAGAGACAGGCTTGCGACACGACCTAGTGATGATCTCTGACACACGCAGCGCTTTGTTCCATTTTTCAATGCATCTTGCTTAGATACATGGCTTTCTACTCCACTTGGCAAAAATTTGATTTATAAAGATTAACATGTTGCTAGACCACGTGCTGGGAAGCTCTTCCAAGGGTCATGTGAAAGATGTGCCTCGAGGGTGGCAGATCAGGGTGTACTGCCTGGCAAGGACAACGCTTTTCATAATGCACCTGAACTGATTTTTTAAATTGACTGCATGTAAACAGAGCTGCAACCTATTTAAACACAAGCTAACCCAGAGTGACAGCATCACCCAAACCGCACGGCACTATTTGCCCTTTGCTCAACCGCTTATTAGAGAGATTTACAGGCATTAAAAGTACATTGGGATTTGACCATCTAACTGTCCCAAGGTCATACGTCTGCTTGCCAAGGTCTTCTTGCACTGGATGGACACCTCTTAACTCTAAGGACTCTGTTATTTCTGATTTGTTTTGAGCTGTATGAATGGAGGCTGCCCGCAGAACTGCACTTGCCTTGAGGAGACAGCTGACTGGCTGGAATGGTGGCTTTGCGGCATTAGTGCCAATGCAGTGATGACACTGGTGGCGACAACTCTGCTGCCATGGCAGGGAGCAAACAGATGGCAGTGCCCATGTGCAGGAAATCCTACAGACAGCTGAGAGGTCCAAAGGAAGCATCCAGCAGGCCAGGTGTTGGACCTCACTTTCTGGACTTGCTCAGCAGCCTGGGAGCCTGCGCTCTTTGGGGCCTTTTGGGTGTGATTTTAGGCGAAGGGATGAAGAGGTGCCATTTATTAGCTTCCACTTGCTGTCTGTGACCTCTGAAGTGCCAACAGGGAGTTCTTGACAGAGTCTCTGGAGCCATCCTTGGTGGCATCAAAAGCATTTGAAAGTCCGCTGTGTAATTATGGAAGTCAGTTCAAATTTAAATCCAAAGAACTTGTGTGAGGTTGGAAACTCGGGTGGCATTCAGTGAGCATGGGAAGCTTCTCTTCACCTCCATGCATAAGCACAGAGGATGGTTTATTTGCATGACTATAGAAAAGAGGAGGATTGCTGGAGGCTGTGGGCTGGATTCTGTTTCTAATGCTACCAGAAAACTGTATTTAGTGCTATTACAAAAGGTGTTTAATTCTAAGACATAGGCATAAAGAAAATAGTTTACTATCTGCTGGGGAGCTCTAACTCTTAGGAAAACTAATCCAGCTGTAAGTTTGAAAAACACTTTGCACTTTTCCGCTGATGATCTTTGGTGTCAACTTGGGCTCTGCCTCATACCCTTTACCCCCTCCATCACCGAGGGAAGTAGGATCCAGTGCTGGCCTAACAGCAGTGAGCAGCAGAGCTTCTCCCAGCCCTGCCATGCTGCTCCACAAGCCTTTGGCACTCTGTGCCATCAGTCCATGAGTGCCAGGCTGCTTCCCAACTGGTCACTAAGCAGCCCAGAGCAGCTGCCTCTAAGGTCCATTCTTCTATGAGGGATTTATTGCAGCAAGCAGAGGTGCTGGGATGTGATAATTGCCTTCATTCCCAGACGAAGACCCTGAAGAACAAAAGCCAGTTGCCCGTGAATCCATGGTGTGATTCAAGCATTCACTTGGAGGGGCAGTGGGAACTGTGTGCCTGTTGCTGTAGTAAAAGTGAGCAGGCATTAACCAAAAGAGCAGCTCTGTCCTGGGGTGGGGAGCTGTGCTGGCCCACCAAGGTGGCCTGGGCCCTCCAGCCTTCACATCCTCCCTGGGGTAGCCAGGGGCCCAGGCTTGAGGAGACGCCAGAGCACTAACGCCACTTGGCAAGGAAATCGCACCAGGGACGCGCTGGAGGTGCCCTGCAGAGCTTCTGCCGCTTTGACTCTGCCTTCCAGCCCTGCCCCTGCTCATTGGATCTGCCTGGGTCTTTTGTTTGTCCTTTAAGACATCTCTCCCAGAGCTGACCTTCTTCACCTCCACTCCTGAGCATGCCGTATTAGACTGTCTCTACTGTGAGGCTCCCTGGGAGCTCCCCCAGCGCCTGATTTTTCTGCCAGGACCATGTGCCAGCTTTCGTGGGAAGCTTTATCGGGGACTCACATGGAGAAGTGACCACCTGGGAAGAAGATCCCCTGCGCTGCTAGAAGAGGAGCGGGCAGGACTGTGAGTGTCGGGGCAAGGGTGGCGGGAGTGGGGTGTGCTGGAGGAGCCGTCCCGGGATGGGGATGCGGGATGGGGATGCGGGAGGGAGGGGAGGTCAGGTCCGTCCAGCCCAGCCGTGCCCGGGTGGCGGTCAGGCGGGCCCGGTGCAGGTAACGGCGGTGCCTTTGTGCGCACCGGGTCCGGTGCTGCCACGGCGGGAGAGCCGCGGAGCTGTGCGGAGCTTGTGCGGAGCGAGGAGCCCGGCACGGAGAGGGTTCGGCGGCTGCGGGGTACTGTGCGGAGTGCGGTGCGGAGCGGAGCGGAGCACAGTGTTTGGGGCGCGGTGGCCCCGCGGAGCGGAGCGGATGAGCCGCGGGACCCCGGTGTCACCGTCGCCTCCACTCCCGAGCTGCGCCTTGCTGCCCGGTCAGCTCCCGCTGCCCGCCCGGGCTCAGGCTTATGCTGCCGGCAGCTCTGCTGGGGGAAGCCCCTTCCCCGGCTCCCCAGCCCGTTCCCAGCCCCGTGGTGCTATCGGCTCACTGGGAACTGCTCGATTTTTTCTTCCAAGACCACGTCCCAGCTTTCCTGCGGTAGCATCTCCAGGGGCCACCCTGGAGAAGTGGAGACCTGGGGCTGCAGGAGGGGGAGGTCGGCGGTGCTGGTCAGTGGTCAGATGAGCGCAGAGTCAAACGTCCTTCTCCCAAGAGCTTGGAGCATGTTCAGTGTTTATAGAGTTATTGCTGAACTTTGGAAGGCTGTGGATGTAATTAGAGTCCGGGCTTCAGAACCGATCTCCTTAGTCCCTTAGCAGCAAAGTGCTTCAATGTGTTTTTACTGTAGAAGAGCCCCATCGAGAGCAGAGAGATTACTCACGGCTGGCAGTGTCTGTGCCCAGAGACGGCTTTAGGACTTGTTTGCATTGGAGGTCACATTGCCAGTTTCCATGATTGCATCTTTACGTACCCTTATCTATGACTTTACTGGGTTTTATGGGGCCAGGCAATGAGGCCTTCCCCCCGCCAGCGCGGAGCGGGTGCGGCAGGGGCTCTACCAGCACAGTCCTGGCGCTGGGCAGCGATCCGGCACGGCTCCGTGGTGCTGAGCTGTGTGACCGGGCACTGCTCATGGAGCCTGGATTTACTAGTCTGCAGGCTTTGAAAGAAATGAGAAAAGCTGCCAGTGATGCGACGCTGTTTAGCAGTGAAGTTTATTATGGCTTTTTTATTTAGTTAATGCAGATAAAGAGGCTCTGTGAACTTGCCTATTAACATCATGCATCTGTGTATGTTTTATGATTAATTATTCTGTATCCTGGAAACAAATGTTAAACTGAGACTTTGAGTTCTTTGGGAATCACTGAGAATTATTTCGATCAGATACTACCCAGGATGGGTATTTCAGGGAGAGTCATTTTCTCTTTTTTGATTCAAGACTTTCTAAGGACAGCAGAGCTCAGGAGCAGCTTTCTGCAGAATGCTTCTGTCTCTGCAATGCATCTCTAGTAACATTTTGTCTATTCTAGCGAAGGGTGAAAGTTTTCCATCTGGTCAGCATGTTTAGGAGAGACTTGAGACCCGATTCTTGGTTCTTCAGCTTTCTGGTGAGTTTTACAGTGGTTTTATTACTTTGAGTGTTTGAGATAACACTAATGCTTTATATGAACATTACAAACCCTCCTCTCCCACAGGTCGGCAGCCTGTCCAGGAGTCTCTTTGCCTTTGCAGCCCTTGCCAAGAATCAGACTTCTAGAGGTTAGTGTTTTTACCACCACTTGTGTATATATTTCTACAAGCAATATTCAGTGAAAAGAAGCAACACATAAAAGATGTACAGTGGCACAAACAAAGGTAAAGAACCTTTTTCTGATACCCTGGTGTGTGCCTGAAGTTCCATTTGCATAGCTAAGCATTTGCTTGGCTAACTCTGAAACCACTGTCTAAAATCAGGTAGGGAGTGCTCAGCTGCCGATCTTCCTGCCGCCACAGCAAAACAAACCAGACCATTTTGTGCTTGAAAATTGCACATGCAAATGCAGAGGCTGGCAGGGGCTGGGAACTGGGGATAAAGTGGGAAAATTTGCTTGTGCAGAACTGCTTGGATCAAGCTGTTACCACCCCTGGGCGATCCCTGTGTGTACCACGGTGAGCTTTTTCTTTGGGATGAGCTCAACATGGTTTTGTGCATCCCACAGAAGTGTGCCGGGCTCTGGCCCTCGGCCAGTGATTCCATTTGTGAGCACACAGACAGATGTCCCTCATTTTAGGTGCAGTATGGTCTGGATGTTGCTGTCACAACATCCCAAGGGCTCCTGGAGGAGACTGCCCCTGTAGTATGGGTGGCACCACAGTGGGTCGGGGAGTCTCTCTGTTTCTCCACATCGTGTGTGTCTTTCTCTAGGTTTTGCTCCTGTCACAATTGAGACCTCAGGATACATGTACGAATATGTGGCCACTGCTTTGGACTGGTGGCATGCAGACAGATACTGCGAACAGCGCTTTGCTCAGTTGCTTTTTGAACCCCGGGACAGTGAGCAAGCTTCCTTCAGCGCACTGCTGCAGTCCCACCACATCAGAGGTCCTGTCTGGCTAAATGAAAGGGATGGTGTCCTGCACAAACCCAGGTGGAGACGTGAGTATAAGTGGGCTTGGACTATTTGGAGGCACGTTCACTGATGGCTCTTTTTCATTCTGACAAATTAATCTGACTGGAAAAGTTTCTGCTTGTTTTATATTGTCAGTGTGGTAACACATAAGACCTCTAGCCACCAGCTGGAACTGGCAACTGAACACCAGTTATCCCAGCACATCAGCTGGTCACTGTCCGGGTTTTTTAAAGCATTGCAGCAGAAGGGAGTTGCCAAGGGGCTCCTCTGCTCTGTCCTTCGGTGCCATCTCCCTGTAAAGCGGGTCTGGCTTTGCTCAGCCTCACCATTTGTGATCTGTGGGTCCTGCAGAGCAATGGTGTTAGAAACAGGACCAGGAGAATGGGAGTGCCCCAGCAGAAGGCATAATGTGGTAGATGCCTCAAAGGTCTTGTTTGACTATGTTCTTGGTTGCTATACATGGGAAGCTTTGGAACATGCTGTTCCTTCCATATTCATTGTTTGCAACCCTCCTTGCTAGAAAACTAAGTTTCTGGAAATTACACTTGCTGAAATGATGCAATCTCAGCTGACCTGCCCTCCGATACCCCACAGGCACAGGGGAAGCAGAAGTCATGCTATGTGCTCGCAGGATGTCCTTGCCTGCAGGGCCTGTGAGTTCTTAGCCTGAGTAGGAAGCAAATGAAAATTATGGTCTCATCCCAGTGGAGGGTGAGCAGGTTTTGTCCCATACTTCTTCCTTTATGCTGGCTGAAATTTCTCCTTCTAGGGGACCATGTTGTACCAGTCCTGGTATTTGGAGACAAAACAGACACAAAATACGTGAGGGTGCTCTCTGACTTCCCAGCACTGCCTGCTGTCACAGCCTGCGCCCACCTCCAGTGGGACACCAGGACCCAGGAGATCGCTACCATCTTCTCCTATGCTGTGCCAGCTTTTATTAACGAGTTCCAGCTCCGTGGCTTTATGGACGAGGAAGGCTTTGTTCGATTCGCTCTCATCGTCCACGAGCACCATTCCCCATACCTGCCCGTGTTCCGTGCTGATGGACAGTGGCATCACTTCTGCGTGACCTGGCAGCAGGAAAATGGGACCTGGGCCATCTATGCTGATGGTAAAAGGAGAGCATCTGCCAGCGGCCTGTGTGCTGTGGGGACATCAGCCTCCCAGGCCATCTACGGTCAGGGGACTTTCATAATTGGGCAGGATCAAGATTCCCTGGGGGGCACCTTCAGGGAGAAAGAGTCTTTCAGTGGGAACATCACTGACTTGCACATCTGGCAGAAAGTCCTCAGTGCAGAGCAGATTGAGAAGGTTCGGTCGTGCTGGGTGGTGGAGCAAGACCTCGTATTTGGGTGGAGCCCAAACGCTCTGGAGGTTGAAAGCACTGTTCAGGAAGTGACCACACAGTTTCTCTGCCCAGGTAAGTGTCACTGCCCTCGCTGCTCCAGCTCCCTTCTGCAGCAGGGGGTCAGCACCTGGGGTAGTCCAAGAAGCCAGGCCCATCCTTAGAGAGGGATTTCGGAGCAGTTTGGGGAATGATGCTTCTCCTTCAGGAAGGAAAGCAGAAGCACATTCAGAGCCAGGCTGGGCAGTTTACAAATCATACTTAGAGGCCCAGTCATCACTAAACCCTTGGTTGTTGAAGACCCCTGCAGTGACCCTGGCACAGTGAGCTGCTCAGGTGTCCTGGGCTATTGACTGAGCTTCCTCTTCTGCTGAGAGATGAGACGTGGCTGACTTGTCAGCGATGCTGTTCCTGGGTTTTGCACACCCAGTAAATCGACGCTCTGCTGGGGGGAGGGATTCAGCCTCTCAGCCAGACTGGTGTGACATTACTGACCAGTCACGAACTCGGGATCTGGCATTGCCACCTCCTCGGAGTTCCTTCTGGAGAGGATTTACCAGGCAGGTTGGGAGCAGTTTCTGAGCCCAGTCCCTGCTTTGCTCTGGCTCCAGGACTGCCTGAGGAGCTGCTCACAGCCTTTGTCTTCAGCAGGGTTTGTGCATTGCTTTGAGGAAGCGTGACACCTGCTGGGGGTGGCATGTCTCTGGGGGACCTGGGCCTTCTCTTTGTGTGTGTTTCCACAGGGCCTGTCGAGGAATGCCAAGTTTTTGAAGCTGGCAGCAGTGGATTCAGTTACACATCTTGTTTGCAGTCTTTGCCTTTTATCTGTCGCTACAGAAAGGGTATGGCAGCTGTTATTTATTTATTCATTACTTCCACGGCATTCACTCCTGGAGCTCCAAGCTAGGATGATGGGCAGTGATGGGGAGGCCTCGTGTCTGCTCTGAACAGACCACGTGCACAACCTGCTGGAGCTGTGACTTTGCTGTGGTTGCACACGTGCTGACAGGTTATTTTGCTGTTCTCCGGTTGAGCAGCAGTTGTACACATTACATGGCTTCTGGATGCAGTGCTGTAGAATGCTCCCAATGCAGGCGTCTCCAGATCATTGGCCAGGGGAACATGGGGAGGAGGTGGAAAAGAAGAGTTAGACTGCCTTTCCAGATGGGATCTTATACTAGAAATAAAGTACAGCTATGAAGTCTCCTTGCACTGACTGTACTACAAACCTACCTGCCATCTGAGGGCCATTCCCCAGGCTTTGAACATGGCACATGTTAACCACGCTGCTGGCCACCACAGCAATGGTTGTGCTGTTGTTTTATTCTCAGATGCATACTGGCAACTGCAGAAAGCTCAGCTGGAATCCAGCCGTTCGCTTGTTGGTCATGTGAACACACTCGCAGAGAGGACTGTGGTGAGTCCTACAGCCCCAGCAGTGGCAGCTGACACCAGGAGCAGGCAGGAGCTGTTGGGGTGGGCACCTACTTGCTGGCACCTACTGGTGTTTGAGGTCACTTTGCCAGGACTTATACCTGTGGCCTTTTCTGAGCTGCTCTCAGAGAGTGTGACCAGTACAGCTGGAAATAGTGTTGTGGTGGAACAAGCAAAGTGTTTCTTCAGGCTGACTCGTCTCACTGAGATTGAGAACCTGGGCAAGAGAGTTCCAACTGTCAAGGCAGATCTCCTTCCCTGAGATATGCCTGGTCGTCCAGGCAGGTGTCCTGACACCTGTAAGGGCATGCAGGGCATTACCAAGGCGTAGCTGATGATCAAGCAGAATCAGGGCTGTGCACTGAATTATCTTTTCCATGGCAGATTCCTGAGAATGTCTTCACAAATGATGTCCAAGACATGAACCTCTCTGTTGCTCTTGATTCTCTTGATGTCTTGGCAACTGTTCTGCGGGAAGCAGAGGCACCCGTGTTGGAGTCGTCTGACCTCCTTGCAGTGCTTCATTTACTAAAGCAAGTTTCTGATCTGGAAGTCCAGGAGGGAGAGGAGCTGGAGATGTTGGAGCAGTTGGGCCAGTATTACATGGAAGTGACTGAGTTAATCTTGGAAGAGCAGAATATTGGAACGTGGTCATCAGTCAGTGAGGTAACTGTCGCCAGCAGTCTGGCCACCCTGTGCCACAGCTATTCATCTTGTGTGTGCAGCTCCTTGGCCTGCTGTATGACCACAGGCTGAGGACCTGTCCTTGCATGGGCCCAAGTAGCCTTTCTGGCCATGTTCTGGAGCTTGTGAAAATGCTGCAAATGACTTGGAGCCTCCTTGCCAGCTCAGGTGAGGGCTGGCTGCTGACTCATCTGTTGGAGGTGCAATCAAGTTCTGCAAACAAGTTCAGCCAAGGGGTGCCTTCCTAGTAAAGTCATCCAGTGGTTGTCTCAGCTCTCGTCAAGCTTCTCTATTTTGTCAGCCTGGATTTATGGGCTTACTCACAGTTTGCAGATTCCCAGTGCTTTGTAGATTCCTTGCTCCCACATCCTGCTGTCTCTGGTAGGGCAATTCCCTTCACTTTCTAGTTTGTTATATTTTCCATGGGTGAGCTGCCAAGGAGCGATCTGTCATCAGCCCCCACGCTGTTCAAAACACCACCAGGTTTTGTGGGGGGGATTTCCATCATCCCATCCCTGTTAGGATTTTCTCCATTAGCTTCTTCCCGTTTCACGTGGGTCTTTTGTGTCTGTTGATGGTCTGCACTCTCCATTTGTCTCTGGGAAATGTGTGACAGCATCTGGCCTGGCCAGTGCTCCAGGAACTGAGCCAGGGACCTCCAGAGACGAAAGGATGCTGAATAGTTCAGAGTTTACCTCATCGCTTAGAGTTGCTGAGGTCTCTGTGGCCACAATTACTCACAGCTTCTCAACAGTGGCATAAACCCAGCTTTGGCCCGCTGTGGCTGGTGCAGCAGATCTGTCTGCTGATGAAGAACAGGTTTGAGTTTGTGTACTATGGGGTGGCACTTGTGCTGCCCAGCACACATAGGACCTTGCTTAACGGGGCCGGTCACCTGCCACCCTTCCTGCAGCGGAGTTGATTTCTGGGTGAAGCCTTTTCCAGGAAGCAAGGATGGTTGTTTCACAGCTTTGTCAAAATCAAGAGTAAGGTCTAAAAATCCACTTTCCAGAAGCTTTAGTTATTTATTTCCATGCTGGTTTGATTGCTTTTTATAAAGACCATCAAGTTTCCCTTGTTGCCAGTCCCCTCTCCTTGCTGAAGGAACTGGAAACATCCTTTAGTGAGGAAATCAAAGGAAAGCAATAGCCTCAAGTCTTAACTTCCCTTTTTCTGCCAAAGACCAAGCATTTATGAAAACTCTTGTGAGCTGTGGGCTGTGTGAGCTGGTGGTGCAGGTGCTGATTTCCATTGCTCTCTGCATGTTTGTAGGTTATCAGAGGGCCCATGGCTATTGTTGAGCTCTGTGACAGAATGATGTCACACTTAGCCTTGCTGCTGACCACAGAGAGGACAAAGATCACGATCCAGCACGGGAATGTTGGTGAGTGGCACTGATGGTGGGAGACAGCATCACACTGGGACCCAGCATAGTCACCCTGCCTGGTTCCCAGTCCAAGTCCACTCCTGGCACCTCTCCTCCTCTGGCTCATGTCTTGCTCAGCCTACAGCCATGTTCCCGTTTCCTCCATGCAGAAGTGTCACACTGTGGGTTGTGATTGTAAGAAACCTTTGGGCGCAGGAGATCAACTGAGCCCAGATGCATGAGGTTTGCACTGAAAGGGATCTGTCTGCTGCTGCTGTGGGTCTTGGCCAGGGTTATAATGTCCTTGTGGTACTTTGCTGTAGCAGTAGCTCTGGACGGAGGCTGAACCCTGGTTCAGCACTTGATTTTACCCCTCCCCAGGGATGGAGGTCAGGAAGCTGGAGCTGAGCAGGCCGGAGCTGAGCAGTGAGGCATATCTGGTCCAGAGCTCGGAGGAAGGCAGGCACGACCTCATTGAAATTCCTGCAGAAGAAATGCAAAGACTGAAAAACAGAGGTAGGCTATGGCGCCTGTGCTTCCTGGCTCTCCCCTTGGCACTTGTGCAGCATCTCCCTGAAGGGCAGGAGCTCTTTACCCCTCACGTGTGCAGTGGGGAGGAGATGCCCTTGATGGAAGGGAGCTGGGCCATGGGAGAGAGATTCTCTACAGCCTCTCTACAGACACAGCTTGAAGCTGTGGGTGCCCTGGACCCCCAGTATCCCACCCCCAGAACAGGGCAGCTGAAGCATGGGCTGCACCCATCCTGCACTGCTCTGTCCCTCCAGGTCTCTGCAGGGTCATGGTGAAGAACATGTGGTTTGGCTACAGCTCCCTGCAGCGCAGCCTGTCCAGTGCTGGCAGCACCGGTGTCTCCCAGGATGTGGCTGCCTCTGACAGAGGACAGAAGTGAGTGAAACAGACTCAGATTGCACCAGGGGAGGTTTAAGTTGGACATTAGGAAAAATTTCTTCCCTGGAAATGTTGTTCAGGCCTGGTGGAGTACCCATCCCTGGAGGGGTTTCCAAGCCGTGGAGCTGGGGTGCTGAGGACCATGGGTCAGTGGTGCTCTGGCAGTGGGTTGAACTCCATGATCTGAAAAGTCATTTCCAATCTAAAGGATTTGATGATTCTATGACTCTGTGCACCACGGTGTCTCTTCCAGGTGCCTCTGATTTCCCTGAGGGTATCTGCTCTGCTGGAGTGCCCTGGGGCTGCTCCATCGTCCCCTCCAGCTGGGGCAGGAGCTGCTGGAGCCAGGGTGTCTTCTGCAGAGCAGATGGGAGGCAGAGTTCGCTGCTCTCCCAGGAGGTCTCTGAACACTAGGTGGGGATGGCAGCCCACACATCCATCCCAGCACACCTCCCAGCTCCTTCACTGGACCTTTGGCTCTGCCATTGCGCTGCTGAGCTGCCAGCCACTTGGGATGCCACAGTGCCTCATCTTCACGGTCACCTCCTGCATCTGCAGGGGCAGTGGTGGTGGTTCCTGTTTGCCGGGTAATCTGAGGTGTTTTCTGCCCTGTGCCCAGGCCCTTTGCTGGTGGCACTGAAGCATTCCTGAAGTGGCTCCCGGTCTCCCCAGCTGTCTTTTATAACATGAGATCCCAGTTCCTGAGCACATCTCATGGTTCCTGTGCCTGTGAGCAGCATGCTTTCCCTGACAGGTTCCTGACCACCACGGTGGGCACCGCTGTGATCTCGTCTGCTCTGTTCAGTGACCACCAGGAGATTAGCACATCAGTGCGCTACCACCTGCATCACCGTGTCCAGGTACCCTGAGCAGGGGCTGTGCTTTCTCCTGATCTGGCAGCCTTGGCTTAAGGCCCCCAGAGCTCTTGGGCTGTCCCATGCCCAGGTCTGTCACCTTGTCTGGGGAGGTGTTTATCCTGTGCAGATGGACTGTGTTGCAGCCTCATGAGTGAACCGCACTGGGCTGCATTCAGTATGTGCATGGCTGTGTAATTGCTTCTTCTCCCTCTCTGCCTGCAGGACCTGCCCAATAAGCTGGTGGGGCCCATCTGTGCCTTCTGGAACTTCAGCCTCAGGTGCCTTGTTTCAGTTCGGGTCCCCAGATTTGTGAGCTCTTTCCACTGGAAAGCCAAACATAACAGTATGAATGTAATGGTAAGAGTAGGGAGCTACAATTCTTTGCCTGCGTTGCATGCTGGCATCCCCTACCTGCTGGAGTAGAGCCCTCTCCTGGGAAGATTTCTTTTGGAAAAGTAACTCACAAACAAGTGACCTTTAATGAGGTCTGTGCAACTAAAATGGAAAGCCCTAGTTAAATATGATTGTTGTCCACAACAAAGAAGGGTTGGTCCAAGATACACAGCCCAACAGACAGGCAGAACTCCCAGCCTCATAAATACTGCTCGGCACTGAGATGTGCTTCTGCTGAATGTCACGCAGTGAGAGCACAGAGGCTGTGAAATTATGGATGGGTAATTAAGTCATTCAAGTGCAAAAAAAACCCCTCCTTAGGGTCCCTGTTTTGTCACAGGCATGGATCAGTTTGTGGAAGGTGAGAAGAGGGTGGTGTTAGAAGCAGCTAGTTGCTGCACAGTTTAGTAGCCCTACTCTGAATTTGATCTTCCCTTGGTACTGGGGCAGGCTTGGAGAGTCTGTGCTCCCAGTGAGGCCAGAGCTGCCCCGTAGCAGCCCTGGTCCCTGCACTGGGAATTCAGACCTGGAGCTTTGCTGTCTCTGGGTGGTAGAGAGCAGCTGGTTGGAGACAGGCTGGTGTGTCCTGAAGATCAGGAGTCTGGTGGAGCTGTGTCAGCTACATGGCAGGTCAAGCTGATGGGGAGAGGATTGGACATGTCTGGCCCAGTGATGCTCTTAGTGAATGTGCTGTAAAAGGAGCTCTTCCCAGAGCCATGCAATTCCTCGGTTCTGTTTGAGGCAGTGATGGCTGAACTGTGCTTTTTGATAGTCACATTGACACTGGACCTATCTTCTAGGGTGTACCTGAGGCACAATAAGGCAAATCTGCTGAAACACAGGATGAGCCAAGGGAAGGCCATATGGAGCCCTGTCTCTGCTATCCTTTCCCTCATTTCAGCTCTGCTTCTTCTGGGAGAATGAAATTCCAGTAACACCTTGGCTTTCTGTTGAAGTGGATGGTAATTTCCACGTGTTTTCTCTGTTTTTTTTCCTGCATGTCAGCCCAGACTCTGGGGGGATGTGGTCCACAGCCGGCTGTTCTGTGGTGACATCTCTCCCGGAATCCACCGCCTGTTTTTGCAACCACACCACGAATTTTGCTGTCCTGCTGCAGGTGTACGAGATGCGGGTGAGCGAGGAGCCTTTCCCTGCCACTCTCTGGGGTGGGTTCCAGAACTGTGAACAGTCTGTGGTTAATTCTGGGGGGGGGGTTGTGTCTTCTGTTGTTTCATGGTTGGAGCAGAGGACCACCAAGGAGGAGCTCACACTGCAGACCTTGACTTTCATTGGATGTGGAGTTTCCTTCTGTGCCTTGATTGTTACCTTCATTTTGTTCTTGGCAATAGGGTAAGAAAAGTCCAGACTCTTGTGGCCTTCTCTGTATTTTTGGTTCACTATTTTGCCTCAGAGCAAGTGCACGAACAAGGTGTCCTTTGTCGGTGTGAGGTGCTGCAGGTGCGTGGGGAGCTGCACTGGCGGTCGGTGGCAGAGGGGAGGGAGTGGAGCAGTTGTTGTTGGCTAGGGAGGGGATGCAGTGCTGGTTGTTTCTGAGGAGATGCTTGTATGAGCTGTGCACACACCGGGGTGTCTGTGGAAAGGCTGTTAGCAGTGACGATGTTTACCATAAAAGCTACTCTGCTAGAGTTAATTTTTATAAAATAAATGGAGCAAAGACTATTTCTTCAATTGCCAACTGTTCTGCATCGCTTGGCAAGCACAGAGATCTGCCTTGTGAGCATGGCAGCGGCTCCCTCCACCTCCTCCTCGCTGCCTGTTCCTTGGAGCACTGGCCAAGGTCTGAGCAGCTGCACCCAAGCGTGTCCCCAGCACCGGGTGCTCGCACAGCAGGGCAGTCCCTGGCCTTGCTGGATTGCAGTGAGTAGCAGAGAGATCTCAGGTCACCCAGGCAGGTGTGTACAGCCCGGCAAGGACTAGTGAGAACATGCGCGCCCTTTTGTTTGCCAGCAGCTGAGGCCTTCCTCTCTCCTTCCTCAGGGTGCCCAAGAGTGAACGAACAACTGTGCACAAGAACCTGATCTTTGCATTAGCTGCTGCAGAAGCTCTGCTCATGTTCAGTGAATTGGCCAAGACCAACCAGGTAAGCTCACCAGAAAGTGTTCTGTTCAGCCAGCAGGACCAGGCCTGCTCAAGCAAACAGAACAGAATTGTAATCCCATTTATCAATGTTTCATTAATTACCTGTAACTTGCACCTAGGGAAGAACTGTATCCCTGTGTTTGGAGATAAGTGTACATGCACTGTGCAATCCCTTGGGAAAAGTCACTGCTGTTTTTCTGACAGTTTGTTTCTGACAAAAAAAAAAAAAATCCATTGAGAAATGTATGTAGTTAGAAAACAGCAGGATACAGTTGTGATCCTTTCTGTGTCCTCTTCCACATCCCAGGGCTGTGTCGAGCAGCTCTGAGGTGAGAGGCCTGCAATGAGCATCCAAGAACTGCAGGAAAAGGTGCAGTCAGGTCCCTCTTCTGTGGCTTGAGATGGTCACACAGATGAAATGAGTGTGAGCTGCAGCAGTTGGACTATTCATGTGTTGCCATTTTAAGAACTCTTCCTGGTGCTTGTGGATGTTTAAATACATTTCTGCACATTCTGCAGCGTAATTTGCAGGTTGCTCTCTTCCCCCGACCACACACACTCAGAAGCTCCCAGAGGACTCCTGAAACAGCCTGTGATTTCCATTCTCTCCAGGTGGTGTGTTTCACTGTCACTGCCTTCCTTCATCTCTTCTTCATGGCAGCCTTCTCATGGATGCTGGTAGAGGGGCTTCTCCTGTGGAGCAAAGTGGTAGCAGTCAACATGAGCGAAGACAGGAGAATGAAGTTCTACTATGTGACAGGCTGGGGTATCTACCTCTAGACATCTATCACTATCCTCTGTGCTGGGCACTCAGAAAATTTGTCATTTTTTTTCTCTAGCAAAACTTTCAATAGGAGGGATTCCAGAACATTTGGTTTGACTCAGTGTGCGAGGCGGGTACCCGTGCTCTGCAGAGGCTGTGTTACCTTTACAGGTCAAATTGCCAGTCTTATATTCTAAGTTAAAAAGCATTTCTGTTATTTCTCTAAAACAGAGTTCAATTAAAAAAAAATGGAGGAGAAAGTTTATGGTAAGTTTTTGTTCTTGGAGAGCGTTACTAGTGCCTGCTAGTAATCAAAATATAAATACAGTCCAGACTAAGCACCCTTTATTCTGAGTGAGCCCTTTAGGGACACAGAATTCATTTGAATAAGCTGAGTTTCATACCAGAGAGGGGCCTCTTCCTTGCAAAACACACCCCTAGTTGGGCATTGGGCAACCAGTTCCAATAGTTTGGATTGGTTTATGTCTTTGATTGTCCATTTCGTTAAAAAAGCAATCTGAGGAGTAAATTGCTTTGATCAGGACTCGGGACTTGAAGTGCTTTATACCTAGGAGAGCGATGCTGACAGCGTATAAATCTGGTCTTGCGGAGCTGGGACAGATTTCAGCTGCAGTAAATTGATGTTGCTCGTGGGGTTTCAGAGGCTAAGCTGGCTCAGGCTGGAGCGTGGCTGGTCATGGGGGTGTTGAAGCAATTGTCTAGAGCGCAGCTGCCCTGCATGGATCATCTCTGCCCTTCCTGGCATTTAATTTGTGCTTGTTTTCTGCAGGCCTTCCAGTCGTTATTGTGGGTGTGACCCTTGCAACTTCCTTTAACAAGTATGTGGCAGACAACCATTGCTGGCTGAACATTCAGACCAACGTCATCTGGGCCTTTGTCGGGCCTGTTCTCTTCATCCTGGCCGTAAGTGCCAGAACCTGCCGGGAGGGCGCGAATCCTTCATGTCTGGTTTTAGGAAAGCATTGCAGAGTCCAGGGTGTCAACACTTCTGCAGCTGAGGTGCCTGCTCACAGCACTCATGATGCTTGCTGCTTTTATAGGAAAAGTTTTGTTATTCTTTGTATATACTTTCACAAGGCAAACAAATCTCTTTAACCAAAGCAGGTTTTTTATAGAAAAAAAAAAAGTGCTTTAAGAAAATTTTTCTGACCCCTTTTGGTATTGGCTGTTAAATGAGGAATGTAGATAAACTTGTAGGTTGATTGTGACATTGCCTTGACTAAAGGTCTGATTATAATATGGGAACACCTACATCCCTGGAGTAGTATCAGGGTCATTAAACACATAGTAGCAGAAAAAGGTGCAATGTTTAGGGGTTCTAGAGGGAAGACATTCTGTAGGAGAAGTTCTGAGGTCAGTTTTATAGATTTCACACCTGTGTGGATGGCTTTATCAAGAATTTTACTCACTGCTTTCTCAGGAGTGAGATGTTTCTCCCTAAGTTCTGACATTTAGTTACTGAGTTTGCAGCAGAAAAGTCTCACCCCACTGGAGCTGAGATTGCAGAAGGTTACTGGGTCCAAAGGCTCTTCTCTGACAGGTGAACACCTTCGTGCTGTGCCGCGTGGTGATGGTGACTGTGGCCAGTGCTCGCAGGAGGTCAAAGATGCTGACGCCCAACAGCAGCCTGGAGAAGCAGATTGGAATACAGATATGGTGAGCGGAGAGGGGGCTGGTCTTCCCCACCGTGGCTGCTCTGGGGATGAGATGGTGGGATTACTGTTAAGCTGAGTCTTTGCCTTGGCAAAATGAAAGACCAAGAGTAGGGGGAGTCAGGGCAGAAAGGATTTTGTCCTCCAGGGTAACTGCATCACCCAGAAGCAGTCTGTCTGCTCTAACATCTATGCTACCAAGAAGCCCAGCCAGCACTTTCAGCCTGGGCAATCCAGTGCTGGACGCCCACAGCTGCACTCACACTCCTAAATCTCAACACTTTAGGACAGGAGACCCTTGGAAGAACCCTTGGCTGCCCTGGGCCTGTTGCCATCACCAGGAGCAGCAGTTTGGGTCTGGGAATGGCCGGTGTGAGCATCCCCATTGTCTGCAGTGGTGATGGCGTGCGTGGGAGTGCAGGTCACTCTCCCATCAGCCTGCCGTGCTGCTAAGCAGGTTGCTGGCAGGCGTGCCAGCGTCCCCTCAAACATCACCATCACCATGGGGAGGTGAGGAAGCAGCTTGGAGGGCTGCAAGGAACCAGTTTGGCACCTCATTTCCATGGAGTTTTACAGAGTTCTGAGCTGCAGAGGCAGCTCCTCTGTGCTTCACAGAACATTGCTGCTCAAAGGAGTCGTAACTGGACTTGTCTCAGACCCATCACGCGTGTGTGCCCCGCAGCAGGGTGCCAGCTGTAGAGAGCACAGGGCTTTGGGCGATTTGCCATTATTAACAGCATTTTCTGTACGCGTTTGGGACTCGGTGTATTGAAAGCAATGCTGCTGAGGGTTGCATGGGAAAGGAGAGGGGATGTGGACTTCTCTAATCAGTCAATATAGAGAGACCTCTAAAAAAGTGCTGCTTGAGTCATTACTTTATCATCCTCTGTGAACCTTTATTGTTGTTAGCTGGCGCCGGATACCCCTGGTAGACACGCATTGTTCCCCTGTATCATAAATAAATTTTCCCAAATTTACAGAAGCATGAAGATAGGGAATTGCTGGAGGGCAGGGTGACACCCATATGCTAATAAAACAAATACAGAAGCCCTCCTTGTAGCAGTAATTGGGGGGAAAATAGCTGTTTTCACATGGCTAATGACGTCAAAGAGCTCCCTTCTTGCTAACTCAGTGATAGATAGAGAGCAGGACTGGCACACTGGGGGCTGGGAGGTGAAATGTTTGTTTTTTCCCCTCTTAACTAGTTTTGTTTGCAGAGGAATTTGTTCCATTGCTACCATCTTGGGTGCCTCTTAGTGGACATGTTATCTGAAGGGCACTTGCTGGGGGAGGAGAGCTGGCTCCAGCATGGAGGCAAGGAAAATTTCTCCTAAACAGCAAGATAGAGGCCAGAGTGCTCCCATGGAGCTCTTCCTGGGGCAGATCCACTTGTGTGCTGCGTAACTTAGTGCAGGTGCCCCAGGCAGGTCATGGCAAGAGAGTCATGGCAAGGGCAGGGTTTGCAGAGCCAGGAAGGATATTTGGCAGGCTGGGGTGTTTTGCCAGGACACCATGGACTCGGGGCCCTGAGGCACAACAGGGGCCCTGGTGGAGAGCTGGTGGGAGGTGGGTGCCGGTGCACAGTTTTGGTTTTGAAATGCACCCAGGTAACCCTGAGCTCTTCTTCCTGACAGGGCCACAGCCAAGCCCATCCTGGTGCTGCTGCCTGTGCTGGGGCTGACCTGGGTGTGTGGGGTCCTTGTCCACCTCAGCATCATTTGGGCCTATGTCTTCATCATGCTGAACTCCCTCCAGGTGAGTCCCGTACCAGCTGGATCCTCACTTCACAGCCGGACAGGTATCTGCACTTTGTTGTGCTCTACCTTCCCCAAGCTGCTGTGCTGTTCTGCCTGAGGAAACTAAGTTCTTGCTCTCAAGATCTCAAATACAGCCCTGGAGATCTTTGTCATCTGATAGCCCTTCAGCACAAATCTCTGGAAGGTGCTACTGGTGCCACAGCTTTCTGCCTCAAATCATGTTTCTCATGTTAAATTTTCTGACATGAGTGTGGTTACAAAAATGACACACCACAATGCTTGGAGGGAACTTCATTAGAGTATTTATTTGGTCATATAATGGGTAATTAAATGACAACTGTTCAGTTTAATGGGGCAGATGTCCCAGCTGCTGTTTGAGCTTTATTCCTACAGGGCAGGGATGGATTGTGTGTGTCAGCATCACTGTCAGAACAGGGCTGTCCATGGAGAGTGTCTCAAAGGCCACTTCCAGCCATAGTGTGCTCGACTGCAGTTGAGATGGTGTGTGTTCTAGGGCGAGTGTTTTCCGTGTGGTTCATGTTCACACAGACTTAGAGGTTATGTCCTAAGAGCTGTACAGGCAGAACCACCTTCCCTTTGCCTGGAAGTCAGCTGCATGGCATGGAGGCAGGAGAAGAAGGAGAGAACAATATCAAGGTCTGAAAATGTTAACCCCTAAATATCTGTATTGTCTGCAGCCATGCAGCTGCTCTCCGGGGATGCTCCCAGTGTCTGCTGAGAGTTGCACTGAAATCTGATGGGATGTCTGAAACTCAGGGACAGTTGTCACAAAAAGTCCTAGAGCACGTGATTGCCACCTGTGCTTCACAGCATCAGCCCCCTTGTTGGCAGAAGCTTTCCAAACCTCGAGTGAAAGCAGCTGTAGATGGAGCTAGAGAAGCACTGAACTCCACTGCTCCTGACATGGGCAGGAGAGGATGGTCCCAAGGCAGGCGGTGGGGCTCTCTGAAGGCAGGCAGAGACCCAGCTGGGGGGACACACATGGACTCAGCCCAACCCCTGGGTTACGTCTGTCCCAGCACAGATCACACCTGAGGGTACCCCCACCATCAGTCCTGTCCCTTTGTGCTGGACTTTCACAGAGATACTCTTCAGAGTCCCTTGCCCAGTGCTTGAGGACAAATCCTACTCCAGGGGATCCATGTCGAGAGAGCAGCTGGGCACTACCCTCCAAAGCACTGGGACCCAGAGAGTTCTCCACCTCCATCTCCCTTTTTCCTTTGGATTTGATAGAAATTGGCTCCTGCTGTGGCTCTCGCTCACGGAGCGGCAGAACTCGCAGTGCTTCCCTCTGGCACACTTGGCCGGTTTCAGTGCTGCACTGGCCCAGCTCTCCAAGGGTGAAATGCAGGCGTTATCACCACGTGCACAAGATGGGTGGTTGCTCCAGGGATGTTCTGCCTGCGGCTGGCGCTGGTCCAGCGCCGGGTGCTGCTCACGCACATCCGTCGGCTCTCAGATGGGGATGTTCCAAGGCCAGACGAGGGCTGCCTCTCCACATCTCTGCTGTTAAGGCTATCAGAAGGGTGGCAGGAGGCCTGTCCTAGCTGTAATTAAATATAGCATCAGTTCTCCTTGCCTTCTCATGCCAGGCTTAGGTTATTGAGCAGAAGAGAACCCCAGGCTCTGTGCTTTGAAGAGATGCAGTGAGCAGAGCTGACAACAGCACTGGCATCTTTTCGTTCACAGAAAAAAAATGGTTTCTGTGCTCAGAACACATGAACTCCATCAGTATCAGCAGAGAGGCAGATCAGAGAGCAGCGCTGGACGTCACCGCTGATGCTGGTGGAGGGGCTGCAGGATGCTGGCTGTTGTAACATGAGTGCTGGGCATATGGGTTCTTTGAATAACTCCTGGAGTGAATAAATGTGTCCTCTGGATGATATATCTCCCAAGGCTCTCTCACAGACCATGACAATGTCCACCTTGGGTGTTACAGGAGCTGAGGTGTCTGCTGGATCAGGATTTGGTTTTTTCCCTTGCTTTCAAAGTAATTTCTTTTTTTCCTGCAGCTCAGTAGGAGCCGTGGCTGTTGTGTGGACAGGGAGTGGAGGGTTTGCTGTGTTTGTTTCCCTCTGTCCCTTCATTACCAAGTTCAGGTCAGTTTGCAGATTACCCCAGGAGAGAAATGCTGGTGGGAAGCTGTGGAGTTGAGAGAAAGCAGTGACAAAGCTGTCCCGTTTCAGCTCCTTTGCTGACTGTCTTATGGCTCACCTTGGAATTTCCTTTGAGGCCAATGTTCTTCAGGCATGAGCCTTGTGCAGGGAAGCTTTGCTGCTGCGGTTGTTTGTTTGTTTGCTTTCTGTTTATCTGCGGAAACCAAAGCCTGTCTTCAAGGTTACTCTGTGCGTTGACACCAAACATGAGAACTCCTTCTCCAGGCAGGCAGTGCAGGAATTCAGCCAAGGGACTGAACAGCAACGCAGCGTAGCAGCACCTTCCCCCAGCCCATGGCTTTGGAGGTAGCAGCACCAACACCCTGCTGAGCACCCGGTGCTGGGTGGAGGTGTCTGCTGTTGAGGAACAGTGTAGGTAAAACCTGCTGGCTTTGTTTGGACTTGTAGAGCTGGAAGGGTGGCCTGAGGCTGGCTCAGGGCAGGGACTTTCAGAGCCGCTCACCCATCCCCAGTGAGAGGGGAGCAGGAGATGACATTACTCCCAGCTGGGATGTGCGGAGCACAGCAGGACAGACGGACACCAGGCAGGAGCATCCATCCTGCTTTGTGGGCTCCAGAACATGCCATGCTCTCGCCTGTGGCCACCCAGCACCTGCCTCACCATGAGGGTGGAGCCAGAGGGATGGGGCACTGCAGGCACTGCCAGGAGAAGACGGCGCATGGGCAGGAACACAGGCAGCAGTGGGTTCCTCCAGAGCCATGGCTCTGCTTCCGCCCACCGCTGCAGCTGGGCCTCCTCTCCTTCCTCGCTCTCCTCCCAGCTGACCTCGCCGCTCCCCGCCTCCCTGCGCTCATCCAAAATGATTATTTCAAGGAAGACCTGCCTTGGCAGCCTGACCAGAAATCTGGGCTGGGGGAGTGACCAGCATTGCTGGCTGAAGGACAGGTCATGGCACGGCGCCAGGGTACTGCTACCATTACGCCTGCCAAGAGCTCGCAGATGAAGAGCGAGGCTCATTGAAGACAAGATGGATTACTTTTCTTGCTGCAGCTGATTTATCTAGCTGTGATAACAAACACCCCACAGATACAACATAAATCTGGTGGGCCAGATAGGGCTGCCTTAAGGCCAAAATCATTGGTCTGGAGCTGTAATTAGCCCCAGGCTGTGGCCTCCAGGCAACGCTCACTCCAGCCCTACCCAGGGCACTTTCCCTGAGCACAGCCTGCTCCAGCCACAGGCTCCATGCTGTGCCTGGGGTTTGGTCGTGGCACAGCATGTCATTGCTCACTGACCCCCCTGTGCACACAACAGCGTGGTCTGGCATGTGGAGAGAGGTGGCTGCTGGAGCCCTGGCATGAAGAGTTGTCCAGACTGAGGCTGAGCAAAGCCTCTGGGTCCTTACTCCACTGAAATTGGGTTAGAGGGTCCTGTTAGTGCTGAGATCTGTCACAGCATGGGACAGAGGGACTGTCCCTGGCATCATGCTGTGCTTGGGGTCAGTGCTGGTGGGAAGGGAGGTCTGCTTCCCAGCATTCGGTTCCCCTAGCAATTAATTCCTGGTGGTTTCTGCTTTTGAGACCTGGAGGAGGTGTTTCCTGGGGGATTTTGCATGCACGAGTGAGCAGGAGTGCAGGAGAACTTCGGGCTGGGGAAGCCAAGTGCCCAGTAAGGGGTGGCCACTCCCCCCAGATGAAATGGGAGAAGGAAGAGGGACTGGGTCAGAGACCATCTCTCCTTTGGACTCTCTGTGAAGAACCTGGTCTCAAGTGTCATTTTAAGGAGGGTCCTTCCTGCCCAGCTGTCCCTGCTGTGCTGTGCCCACTGTGCCTCTTCCCCTTAGCCCAGTCCTCACCCATTCTAGTGCTCATCAAACTCATTCCTTCTATGCAAAGCAGCACAAAGCAGCTGTGCATCTCTAACCCCTCCGGTGCTCTCTCCTTTCCAGGGCCTCTACATATTCCTGGTCTACGCAGTCTACAACAGCGAGGTAAGAGATGCCCCTGGCTGGGGCTCCATCGCTCATCACAGTGACTGTTTATTAGCTATCCAGGGGGTAGCTGGGGTTGTAATAGGTGCAACAGGCAGCACAGCCCCAGCTGTGCTTCTGGAACAAGAGTTGCTCTTTCTCCATGACTTGCTGGAGGATCTCTTGCTCTGCTAAAGCCACTGTGTCACTCTAACGTCCTTGCTCTGCTCCAGGTGAGGAATGCCATCCAGAGGATGAAGGATAAGAAGAAAGCTCTCTCATTCACAGTAAGTTGCAAGGAAGTCCTGCTGCCCCCTCCGTTCATCACGCACCTGCCAGAGGAGAGCCCTAGACATACCTTTGGACTCTTTTGAGGAGCTGACGTTGGAAAGAAGTCTTATTTTTCTTGTCTTATATAGGGAGCACAGCAGAGGCTGTCTCCCATTTTTTGCAGTCCTGTTGAACAAGGCAGAGCCAAAGATAATCTACCCTGATTAGGCAGCAACCTGCTCTACCAGGGTGGGATGGGAGTCAAAATCCCAGGGGACAGAGTACAGATGAAATTGATTTTTACAGTTGGACCTGTAGCTGTCCTGTATCTCCTCCCTTCATTACAGAACTGCTCTCATCCCATCAACTACTTATCAAGTCCAAGAAACACAACCTCATGGGAGACAGGGAAACTAAGTCCTTCTGCAGCTGAGAGTGCCTTGTCGAACCCTGTGCAGAAGGACCCTCCCGTGAAGAACATCACCAGCAAAGGTAAAGAGGCTTGTTGTTGCTGTTGGCCCAGGCCAGGTGGTCAGACCACGGTAAAATGTTATTCCAAGGCTTGAGTTTTAGTGCACGGTCTCTTGGCACGGCGTTAACTCGTTTGCACACTGGGCCTGTGTGAGTACTTGGGGTCTGGTGCTGCAGGTGCAGCATGGGATGCGGGGTTCCCAGGGAAGGCAGGGACCATGTGCACATGGATCCCAGAGGGGTCAGCTTGATGCCTGCGGGATGGCTGGGTGTGGGCAAGGGTGTCTCATCGCTCTGTTAAGCAGCACTGCATTCTTATGAGGCCAGAATCCGTGTTTGTGTCTTAAAATGTATTTTCTAGAGAGGGGAAGCAAAAGTGGCAGGAGGAAACAGGGGTTTTAGCTTCTGGGAAAAGTGTTGCATGTTCCAATCAGTCTGTGGGTTCAATTATGCAGGTAACGTGTTTGGTCCCTTTGCTTCAGTGGGAGATACTCTGGGAACACAAAGCACTGAGTTCTTGGTAAAACATGAATATTTCTACACGTTAGTCTCCGAACTCATTGTACTGCTTCACCCCCTAGGAAATTTTGGAGCCAAAATTCCCATGGGGATTTCATCAATTATGTCACCTGAGAGACCGGTATGTGATGTCTTCTGTTGTTCTTCCACCTTCACTCATACACAGAGCACGGTAGTTACATAAGAGTGGTGTCTGATGGCTCCAGCAAGGAGCTGGGACTTGGGACACCTTGTGGTATTACCAGCTCTGGCACAAACTCAGTGTTGAGCAAGTCCCAGAAGCTGCCTGGACCATCCCACTGTGTGCAGGCAGTGGGTGACATCGATCCCCTGTCCCAGGGCATTACAGAGGTTGCTGGGTGTTGGTGAGGGAACAGGCAGCATGTTCTCCTCCCGAGGGCCAGTCCGGACACACAGCCTGCCTGCCGAAACCAAGGAGGTTTTGATACACATCCTGAAGACTCTGGTTTATTAAAATACCTACTTGTTTTCAGCAGCATATTGGTTTAAGTCGTTTAAATCCTTAGAGTGGCTTGGGTTTGTGCCCATAGTGGCCACTCCCAGTAGTCAAGCCAGATGCAACCGAGTGTTTGGTGTCTTCTGCAGGAGCATTGGATGGAGATCAAGGTGGGCTGGCAGGCAGGAGCTCCTGGCCAGTGCCCTGCCTGGGCTCTGCTGGGAGGGCAGGGCCTGGCTCAGGAGGCCACTGCCTGTGCTGGGGCTGGGCAGGGCAGGGACAGGCAGCAGAGACAACAGAGGGAGAGCGTGTGTGCTGCAGAAAAGAGAAGAGGAGGCCCCAGAATGGCCAGTTTCCCAGGCAGGAGCTCACCCCTGAGCTGCTGGGGAGCCAGCCCCGCTGCCATGCCGGGGCAGTGATTGTAGCAGGGGCAAATGTGGACAGAAGGACCAGTGAATTGGAGCCAGTAAAGCACCAAGCAGGAGTTGTTAGGGAGCAAGGCAGGAGACTTCCCTCAGGGACAGCAAATTAAAATTGGGCAGCAGGAGCTGCCTGGGGTGGGGGAGCTGCATCCATCCAGGGAGTGCTGGCTGGGTTGTGCTGCCTGCAGGAGGGAGTCTGATGTAAAGCTCAGCAAGGCATGGCCCAAAGCAGGGAACAATTTAAATTTGACTACTCTGATACCACTTCCATCTCCCACTATTGAAATGATCATCAGTCCTTGTGCACTTGACACACAAGTGCTGTAATTTCCTCAGAATAAAATCCAACACTACTTTCAGATGAGTCTCTCACTGAAGGATCTCTCTCACTCTCTAATATTTATCCTTTGAAAACCCGTGTCACATAGACAGCTCTTATTTATCCAATAGATAATACTTCTATAGCTGGCATATCGTTTTGAAGCCACTCAATAAAATCCATATTTTCATCTCTCATGATTTATATTGTGGTTAATGCTGTTCCTCCCCTCGTGCTGAACGCTGACCAGGATTCATTCGCAGGTGGTGCTTTCCTCAGTCAGCCAGGTGCTGGCCATGTAAACTGGGACCAGGGCTAAGCTCCTGGCACCAGATACCAGACGTGGGCCACAGGGATTAGCCCAGGGGCCTGACTTTCCTGATGCAGGGAGCATTAGGAGGCAGTACATCTCCTAAATGCCAAGGCCGTGGCATTTCCTAGCAGGCAAAGACAGAAAGAGCTTTTCCCCTGTGAGGGTCACTGAGGACTTTGCTGTATCTTTGCTGCTTAAACACTGAGTGTCCAATTTCCTTTCTAACTCATGTGGCTGCAGCGAAAGGCGAGGCAGATGCCAGTGCCTGCCTGGGGAGAGGAGCCTGGCCCCACTGCCGATGCTCGCTGGGTGTTGGTGTGAGTCCTGCAGTGCCAAGCTGGCCGGGGGGCTTCCAAACCAGCCCATCTTCACCATAGAGGTGGTTGGCTCCCCTTGGCTGGATGGGTGCTGCTTTCTGGGCTCATTAGTTACGTAAGTCAGCTCTGTTTTTCCTGCTCCCTGGCTAAATGAGTCATGGCACTTGCCAGAGGAGCGGTGAATTACGAATGTCACTGGCAGCTGCACAATAGTTTGGATGAAGAGAAGATGCTACTTAAAAACGTTTGAAAATACTTAAACTGACAAAACACTGAGCGAGTGAAGATACAAACACAGACGAGATGTTCTTTGTGTTTCAGCTTTTTTAAATGTTCTTTGGTGATATTTATTGCTGTTGGGCTGGGAGCAGGAATTTCATACCTCGCAGAGCATTAACCATCGCCTGAGCAGAGGGTGCAGGTTGTGCCTACTCCTTCCACCACAGCACTGGGCGAGAAAGTTCTCTCTCCTCTTTTCCTGGGGTCTGCAGCATGGTGACCAGCTGCTGGGTCACCCTGGGGCTGGAGGGGACCTGGAGCAGGGTGGCAGCTCACGGTCAGGTGCTGCCAAGGGGTGCAGCTGTATCCACGGCACTCTGCAAGGTGCCCATCCCTCAGGGACTGGGAGGAAGGCCCCAGTTCCCAGCCTGGGCAGTGGTTGGGTGGGAGGAAGAGTGCAGTGCAGCAGCTGGGTGGTGGGGGAGCCCAGCCTGGCCCTGGGCAGTGTGGCACGGGGCTGCCAGCAGCAATCAGACCTGTCCCTTCTGCTAACCAATGTTCTCCCCTCTTTCAGGCTGTAGAGCTGACAGCGTTCAAATCCTCAGGTAACATTTGTCTACATCATTTTCTTTAATTTTCATTACTGCTGATACTGGTTCCTGCGGTTATGTGGTGGAGTGCTGCCCAGAGGGCAGGTGGTTTCCACTTAAGGATCCAGGAAGCATTTTATTTCCAAACTACCCTGCTGGGTGCAGTCCTGGCCAGGCCATTGGGAGATCTGTGTGCCTCTGAACAGCTGAGGGAGGGGGGTATAGAGCCCCAGGACCTCTACCAGTGCTGCCTGAGCTGCCTCTCCCCAGCAGTGCTGGTGGCTCAGCCTGTCTCAGGCAGCAGGGGGGTCCCTGAGGTCTCTGGCTGTGCACCCCGGCACAGCCGGTCCTCGGGGTGCAGCAGGGACCCGCACACCTCTCTGTGCACCGAGACCTGGGCAACAGCTCTTTGCTGCCACAGGGCATTTTAAAGCAGTGGCTGCTGTAGAGAGCGCTGGGGGTGTCAGAAGTGCCTTGTTCCCAAAGAGGGGAAGCTGGGGAAGGTGAGGTGTTCAAACGGGGCTGGATTTATGAGCTTAAAAGCAGCCATTTAGCTTCTTCTGTTTCAGGTTGTAGAAAGGCCAATGTCACCATGGAGGTGGGTAGAATTAAAACCAGAAATCCCTCCTAAGCCCCAGACCTCTGCTCGATGCATTGCTGGGAAGAGTCCAGCCAGATGCAGCTCCCTGATCCCTCCCCAGCTTCCCTGCCTGGCTTGGGCAAGTCACCAGCTCCTCCAGGTACGGGTGTAGCACATTGCGCTTTGTTATTTTTACCAATCTCTGCCGAGTACTCCCAGCACTCTCAGTGCAGTCTCTGGATGGGATCACTCAAGCAGCCAGTGCAGCGAATAAGCACTGGGGATGGATTGATATTTTTTTCTGCATTGTTACGTTTTCTTTTGTCAAAGGAAGCAGTGCATGAGCAGGTTTCTGATTTTGCTCCGCATTAAGTGTCTAAGCAGGGCATGCTTAGACTATTTTCGAGACGATGCCACCCAGAAGCATTGCAGCTTTCCTCCCCAGAGTGGACACATGAGCAAGGCAGAAGTGGTGGCATCCACAAGTAAATGTGCTGCGGCGGTTCAGGCGTAGGAGTGGGGGGGGGTGGTCTCAGAGACAGCAAGACCTACACCCCGCATGTGTGGTTGTGCTCTGTCCCCCCCACACACACACACACACACTCTCACCTTCACCTGCTCCTGCAGATTTCATCTAGCCACACGTGTAATTAAACTCCAGCTCTGCAAAGAGGCGGGTTGTTAGTTTGGTTTTGTTTGTCAGGTAACCCCTTGGTATATTTTTAAAAACCTGGGTCTGCCCAGAGGGTGGTGGGGACACCAGGCTGGGCTCGGTGCCTGCCGCTCGCTTGCCAGCTGAGGCACCACGGCTGTGGAGGCAGCCAGCGAGTGCAGGGCAGTGCTGTGCAGGGCCACCCTCTCCACTCGCCCTGAGAGCAGCTTCTTGCGTGCTTCAGGGACAGGGAGCCCTTGGTTGGGCAGTCCTTCAGCCTGGGGTGAACGAGAAGATCTCCTTGAACCAGAAGAGCACTTGTGTGTGCAAGCCGGCATGCGGCACAGTGCTGGTGCCAGCTACACTGCGCTGCTCTGAGGTGCTGGGTTCAAAAACAAGTGCTTCCAGACATTAAAAAAAACGATAAAAGGCAGTAATGCCCAGCTCTAGTAATGCCTGGAAGACCCCGAGGCAGCTTCACAAGCTCCCGGCTTCACAGCTTGCTCAGGAGAGCAAACTGCTGCATAGCAGCTCTTGGGGAGAGCAGCTGCCAGGGGAAGCAAACCCCAAACCTGTGTGCTGGATGACCAGCCAGAGATGTCATTTCAACACAGCTGCTGTTTCCCCATCTCTACTTGTTTTCTCCTAACTATTTAACAAAAAGAGACATGTTTTGCCCCAGGTGTCTTTATTTGATAATTTCATCCAGCTCTAGTGAAAATGGTGCTGTGCCAGCAGCAGAGAGCCAGGAGCAGCCCACCTGCCCCAGGACCAGTGGGGAGAGCTGGTGGGCAGGAGAAGCACTGGGCCCTGAGCACCAGTAGGAGACTTGACTGACTTGCTCACCAGCTCCCCGGAAAGCTGTGCCGGGTCGGGGATGGGATCCACCTCCTATCTGCTCGGGCACCTCAGCCTTGTAGGCTGGGGATGGGCTCCACCTCTTCTTGGCTCCGGCACCTCAGCTGTGCCCTTGTGAGGGCTGGGGGCATCACACTGGCTTTGTGTGCACGAGGCAGCCGGTGCAGCTGGAGTGGAGCCGTGATGGGCTCCAGCAGGGTGCTCACATGTATGAGGATGAGGCAGACCAAAACCCAGGCCCGTTTCAGAACCGCAGAGCCAAGGTGTTTGCAGTGTGGCTGTGGCCAGGAGGCCGTGGGCTCCCTCCCCACCTGCCCACCCCATGTTAGGGCTCCCCCAGCAAGGGCTCAGTCAGCGGGGAGCGGCCGCAGGGTTCCGCAGTAACGAGCTCCAGCCCAGCTGTACAAAGCCGCGCGGTGCGGCGAGCGCGCTGCCCGGATTCTTTATACCCTTTATGGAAGCAGGGGATGGGGTTTTGCTTGCCAAGCATGGGGTACCAACAACTCGTGGTGCTGAGGC
>JANIJG010003139.1:68069-83457 GCA_024611175.1 Megaceryle torquata | reverse complement strand
GCAAAGGGAGGCTGCTGCCAGTGGTAGAGACTGTTCCAATTAACAGAACAATGTTTTAATTGCTTATTGCCACTTGCATGTGCCACTTGCGGCTTCCCAAATGTGTTCCCTTGGGCTGTGAATCCACCTCATGAGGAGGCCGAAGGCTCCCAGGGGACAGACACCATCCTATAGAATCTGTATGGCTCCTCGGTTCTTTCTGTACGTGTCCGTTACCAACCACAGCTCTTCGCTTCGTGGTCAGCCTCTTCCACACCCTGTCCCCGTGCCCTGGGGTACCTGGGAATACAAGGACACTGGCCTGTGGCTCTGCAGGGTGCGTCAGGGACTTGGGTCCGGTGCTCGAACCCGACAGGTCCCCTGGCACCCTTTGGAGGGTCACTCTGAAGGAAACAGTCCTGGCCAGGTCCTGAGGAGCACCCCAGGGACTAAGCGACCCACGTGTCTCTCAGTGAACCACATGGTGTCTGCATGGGCTGGAAGAAACAGGGAAAAATAGAAAATGCAAATCCCCCCCTCTCCCTCAGTTAGTTTTTGGAAAATGTGATGTCGTGTGACCAATTCCTGTAGCCAAGGGGAAGGAAAATGGGATTGCTGCATGAATTGGGGTGGGGGTTTCTCTTCCACATCAGCACCTGGTCCTCAACTGGACCCTTCAGCAGAGACCTGCGTCCCAGAGCCTGACACACCAGGACTGAGCCAGAGCAGAGCAGATGGTGATGGGTTGGTCTGAACTGTACAATGTGGGTTCCCCTGTCCATGCCACTGGGGTGGTTATCTGGCCTCTGAGGATACTCTATTTTGACCTTTTTTTTTTTTTTAAACACCTTTTAGCATTTTCCACGACATCCTTCAGCATTAGAATCAGTAACTACCGAGCAAACACCACGCTACTACTGGGAAAAGTCTAATGCACTCAGATCTCCCTCTCAGCCTCTCTCCTGCTGGGCTGAAACCCCAAATTTTCTCCAGGCTCTTTGAAGACCAGAAGCTGGATGACAGAACAGGGTGAGGTGGGTCTGGGGCCAGACCTGAGACCCTCTCACAGCTAAGGACATGTGCATGAGAGAGGGAGCAGCTGCCTCCTGCCCACCCAGTGCCACGTCCCTCAGAGGCCCTTTCGCACCCAGCAACACCCTGGATGCGGTGTGTTCCTGGGCAGGGGCTGGAGCCTCTACCTGGACGCTCACACATATATTGGGAGGTCCTGGGATCTCTGGAAACACTCCTTCCCTCCACTGGCTCTGCAGCTTGTGCTCCCCAACAGCCAAAGGTGTTTTTAACCATCTGAATTCCAATGAGCTTCTTTCCAGGGTGATGAGCCTGGAATGTACATCCCCCCCCCCCGACTCAGACACGGGAACCAAACCAGAGACAGACTCGTGGTGTGCACGATTTTATTGTTCCGCGCTCCCAGTACAACCAGCGGTGTCAGTAGTGCTCACGTCATGGGAAGGGAGATGAGCCTGGCAGGAGAGAAACCCAGCGGGTATCAGGATTATCTGCAGCCGCCCCGTGCACACGGCCACGGGAGAGAGGAAAGAGAGCGTGGCTTTGGGGGATTCTGAAGAGCCCAGAACCCCCCTTGACTGCATGCGGCTCCGGCACTGTCCATGCAACCTGCTGGACGTTCCTCTGTGGCCCTTCCCACGCCCTGCACAAAGGCAGCATTGGCTCCTGGGGCTCGGGCTGCCCTGGCTGGATTGTGACCATCAGGGTGCCCAGAGCCTCTAGCACCGTGGGGCCCAAACACGAGGAACAGGAACCGATGCTCCTTGGCACCTCGTGCCCACCCCGATCCCTCCCTCTGGACTGCAGGGCATTGCTGCAGGTGTTTCTGGAATTGCATCTCTGGGGCCCGAGCTGCTTTACAGCTTTTTAAAGGTGCAAATTCACTCCTCTTTTAAACGGGCTGAGCACGAGGACTTTTCACGGGAGAGCAAAAATTGCACGTGACGCTTTAAGAACCTGTTTAGAAACTAAAGATGCATGTAATGAAAAAGTGTTGTAAATTGTTGTGTTTTTTGTTTGTTTGTTTTTTTTTTCTTTTCTTTTTTTTCTTTTTCTAAAGGATAAGATCAACAATTCCTCTACAGCAGTTTAGTAGCTTAAATTTCTGCTCCACCCACCTGACAGAGCACGTACCGGTATCTAAAGACATCTCTCTATTTCATCTTGGCAAAAAGAAAGAGTCGACTGCTCTTAGTGTAAATATTTTAGTACATCAAATACTATCAAGAAATCAACTCTCAATAAATATCTTTAGTTCTCCATCCTATATACAAGTACTTTACAGCAACACACAGGAGAGAGTGCGACTGGGTGGGCTGGGAACAAGATGGTTATGGACAGAAATCACAGGGTTGCAGTCAGATGCGTCGTGGTCATGGAGATTTTGAGGTGAATTGTGCTGAAAAATAAATATCTCTCTCAGCTTTACATCAATGCTCCCAGTAGGAAAAAAGAAAATCAATCTCTTTTAAGTCTTGCCACAGATCTTGCTTGTCAAGCATCTGTTCCACCTCCATGGGGTTTTCTCAGCACCAGAAGGGACCGATCCCCAGGGAACAGCTCATATGGGACAGGACGTGACAGCACTCACGGGGTGTCCCTGTGTTGCCCTGAGCCCCTCAGCCGCAGGATGCCGACGGGCCGCGGTGATGCTGTTCCCGAGCCGAAGCGACGCTGGCCCCGCAGCGGCCCCGGGCAGTGGTGAGTGTTTCACCGGTACCTGGAATCCTGCCCCCAGCCTGGCACTGGGGTGATGCCAAAGCTTCTGGACCTGCTCTTACCGGGCGGGTGGCTCTGAGGAGACTTGTCCCTTTAGCTTTATGCTTCCCCCCCCCCCCATTTCGAAAGAAAGCATCGCATTGTGGGTGCTCCAAAAAGCCCCCTTCCTAGTGCTGGCAGATGGAATTCACTCAGAAGTGGGACTCCTCCTCCTCCTTGTCTGATAATGCTGCTGGAAACCCAACTCCCCAGATGTTGGTGAGGCAGAGGGTGACAGCAGTGACTGAGTGGCGGGCCAGAAAGCAACGCGGGGCAACAGTCGTCTGACAGCACAACGCTCTGAAAAATAACAATACTACTGTTTTTCTGCACTATACAGTATGTACACAACAGCTGCAGATCTGCTCCTACAACGGCTGCTTACAGCGATAAATTAGCAAAACAAAGTCTTGGGGACTCAGCTACTCCTTTGCAGAAGTGTTTTGTGTAGTGTAAACGTTGGGTTCCTCTTGTAGCAGGGCGTCTTCGACGTGTGAGTGTTTAAAACCAAACCGAACGAGGCGAGGGTGAGGTTGGGGTCACTTCCCTGGACCGCAGCTCGGCCGATGACGCCCTCGGCAGCTTCTGCTCGCTGGCAGGAGGATTCTTTGGTGCTTTCCTCCGAGGTGTTCAGGGTAATGCAGGACGGGAGGAGGACGGGAGCAACCAGAAAGTGAACCAGCACTTCTTGTTCTCTGTATTTACAAGGAGAAGGAGGTGATGACCTGCAGTGTCCTGCTGGTGGGAAGCGGCACCTGCCATCGTGTCCAGAAGCAGGGAAATGAAACCCCAAGTGCCGCACCGAGCCTCTTTCAACGGCCACCCTCCGCCAGGCATTCACCTTCATCTTTCCACCGCGGAGGACGTCGGGGGCCACCTCTTCTCAAGGTGCTTCTCGCTCTTGGGCGAGGTTCTCCTTGCTGGAGGAGGAGCGCCCGCTGTGGCGTTACGAGCTGGCGCCGCAGCAGCGGCTGCTGCCAGTGCGAGGCTGTGAGGAGGAGCGAGGCTGCTGCTGTTGGCAGGTGACTGGTAAAGCGAAGCCAGCAGCCTGGAAGTCTTCCTCGCCTGAGGAGCTCTCCACTGAGGAAATTCAGTGCCTCTGGGCTCGGCACTGGACGGGGAGACGCGCTCGTCTGCCTCCTCCTCTGCAAAAGGAAGGCTGCCCAGGGAGCGTCTCCCGGGCAGGAGCTGGGGCTCTGCCGGCGTTGGCAGCGCCGCGGCGCTGAGCAGATGGCTCCGTTCAAACACCGCGGCCTCCTGGGTCTCAGCAGCCTGAGTGAGCAGCGGCGGTGGGACGGTGCTGCTGCGCTTGCTGCAGGACTCGCAGCACAGCTTGTTGTAGCCAGGGATGGAGCAGTAACGTGCGAGCACTTCCATCTGACAGAAGATTGATTTGTCTCCCATGCAGGGCTCATCTGCAAAGCAAAGGGGGATTGTAAAGCAAGGGGAGAGTGCTGAAGTGCCCGGGTGGCGTCTAGACGGGCACGGCTGAAGTTCCGCCTATGTTTCCTGAACGAGGGGTCGCTCTGAACAGGCAGTCTGAGATGCTGCATCCCCTGGCAGATCTCACCACCACTCTGAAAAACAACCCTTGTTGGGATCCAAAGAAATCAGCCCTCACTTTGGAAGCTTCTGTGTGCACCAGAAGCAAAGAGCGGTGGAAGGGCACGTTGTATTTGTGGAGAGAGGGCCACAGACAACAATTTCCAGGGCTAACCTACTCAAGCTCCCACCTACCAGGCCAGATGTGGCTCTGCCCATCCCATATCACTTTCACTACCAGCCCGAAGACACCATCTATCAACAGCACTAAACACAATGAAACCTGCCTGGGAAGAAGTGAAACCCCAAGTGGTGTCTCTCAAAGATGCCTTCTACATGAAGCCTTAAAAGAAAATGTTCTGGCTGCAGAAAGTGTTTGGACAAAGTCTTGAGTTTTTCAGTGACTCACCCCTCTCTGGAGAACTGAAGGAAAGCTTTTAACAGGGCAGACCTAAGATGCCTTCAAGTTCAGCGCGTGGCTCCCCTCAGTCAGGGAAAAGGTCTTAAAGAGGTCAAAGACCTCTTAGAGATGCCCCAAAGTGTCATTATCTCTTAGAGAGCTCCTTGGATGTTTATCCTCCCCCGAGCAGAGCTGCAGTGGTCAGGCTGGACAGAGCTGGCCCGGGGGAAAGCAGCGATGCAAGGATTCAGCAGAAAAACAAAGCTATGATACTGAGCTAAGAGCACAACAGGACTCAGGCTCCTTCAGACTGTCTGTGAGATCAAAAGTGAAGCCCCGGGTTTTACTGCTGCCAGGACTGGCACAAACCTCAAGAGTCTGTAAGGCTCAGGAGGAGGTGGCTCTGCTGAGAACTCCCTGGGTAGTTGTCTGTGCTGCCCAGGAATGAGAATTTAAATTAAACTGTGACTCTCTTTGCGTGGAAAAAGACAAATCCTCCATCGGCACCTGAGCAGAGCTGCGCCACGGCACAGGATGAGATGGAAGGGTGGCTCTGGGCATTTGAAATGAGCATCTGATGAGCATCCACCTCCCACCTCGGGCATTGAGGCCCTGACAGCACTCCCGGGTCAGACCAGGGACCTACAAACATCTGATGCTTTGCTGGACATAAACCCAGCAGCGGGGAGAAGTGAGAAGCCTGGGTTCAAACACTTTGAGGAGTGACCAGCACCAAGTCCTCACGAGTAGAATGTTTTTGGTCCCTGACAAGCCTGGCATTAAACCCAGGGTTAATTAAATTTCAGGGCTGTATTTTAAAATTCATCTAAAGTAGGAAAGCCAATAGTGCAACATAAACCTCTGCACCAGAGGTGTGTAAAGTGCCAGTGAAACATCTACAGGAGGTGTCCTTCTGTTTCCACACTACGAGACTCAGCTCTGTGGGGTGGAAGAGCTGGTGGCAGACGTGTTTTTTTCATGAAATAGAAGAAAACTGGTAATATAGAATCATAAGATGGGTTGGGTTAAGAAGGGACCTTCAAGATCATCAGGTTCCAACCCCAAGTAGCCTCCAAAGCTTAGAGAGTCAGGGACCCAAAGGAAGAAAGGTGTTGTCACAAAAAAAGGTTGACAAATCTGTTCCCAAAGTTGGGAAAGGTGTGTTTTCCATCAAAGCAGTCCCAAAGCCCTGTCACATGAACGCTGAGAGTTCAGCTTCATTTAGACCTCATTTCATTTCTTACCGGAGCTGGCTCCAGGATGAAACCCTTGTCTGCCACCTCTGCCCAGCCCCACGCCACCTGGACCAGCAACACTGGGACAGGGACCGTCACCCTGAGCTACTGCAGCTGGCGCCAGCCGGTCTCTTACCGTTACAGGCGGGCAGTTTGCACACCCTTGCTGCCTCCGGCTTCTCCCCGTCACACCGGTCGCCGGCGCGGCATGTGATCGACCGGGTCTCGGTTCCCTCCCCACAGGTCACAGAACACTGCGGAACAGACACAAGGCAGTTCAGAGCAATCGGCTTTCACAGCAAGGTGCATAAAAAAGCATCTCCAGCAGCCCCAGGTTGGCTTTCGGGTCAGGAGAGATGTCCTGACAGGCTGGTTTGAAGGTGGGGCTGATGTTATGGAGACACGAGCAGAGGAGGAGGGTGGTTCTTCCCCTGGGTCTTGCTTCCCATATTGTTACGTTTATTGTTAGAGCATATTATGAATATTGCTATTTCTTTTTTCCTGTGGCTGACACCTGATTTTGACACCCCCATAACATAAGGAGAACGCCACAGGCAGAGAAGACTCAGCTACTGGTCAACTCAAGCTACAGGGTTTGGCTCTTTGTCCCCTGGTCATTACACCGGTATCAACGCTTGCAGAAAAACTCTCAGAGGCCAAAACAGCCCAAGTTGTTCTGCTGTCCTCACAGGTGGGGAAGTGAGAAGTTCATAGAATCACAGAATGGTTTGGGGGGGAAGGGATCTTTCAAGGTCACCCAGTCCAACCCCCTGCAGGGAGCAGGGCCATCTGCAATCAGAGCAGGGTGCTCAGAGCCCTGGCCAACCTCCCTTGGGATGGTGCCAGGGATGGGGCAGCGACCACCTCTCTGGGCAGCCTGGGCCAGGCTCTCACCACCCTCAGCATCAACAGTTTCTCCTCCTCTCCAGTCTAAATCTCCCTCTTTTAGTTCCAATCCATCCCCCCATGTCCTGTTCCAACAGGCCCTGCACAGAAGTCTGTCCCCACCTTTCTGCCAGGCCCCTTCAAGTCCTGAAAGGCCCCCAGAAGGTCTCCCCAGAGCCTTCTCTCCAGGCGGAACCCCCCCAGCTCTGCCAGCCTGGCTCCCAGCAGAGGGGTTCCAGCCCTCCCAGCATTGCTGGGGCTCCTCTGGCCCCTCTCCACCAGGTCGCTGTCTCTGCTGTGCTGAGGACTCCAGAGCTGGCCCCAGCACTGCAGGGGGGGGTGTCCCCAGAGCCCTTGGAGTAAAGGGGCGGGATCCCCCATTCCCCTGCTGCCCACATTGTTTTTCCTGTTGGAAACTCGAGAAGAAACCCCATCTGAATGTCAACTTTGGTTTTGCAAGACCGTGGATCTGATACCGTGAATATTTTCCTTGCTGTTTCTGGAGAGGCTGGAGAACTACAGGAGCCAGAAGGTTTTATCTGCTGCAGGTTGTCAGGTGGTGGAAAACTGCCCCGTGCAGCCCAGAGATTCCAGCCCGGGCAGGGACCTGACCCAGGAAGCAAGAGATGTCACCAAAGCCACGCGCCTCACTGCCAACCACCGCTCACCCACCTCAGACCAGGGTCCAGCTTTCCAGGGTGCCGGGCACGGCGCTCGGTTGCAGGGCCTGCGGCTCTCGGGCCGATCTCCGCTGCAGTACTTGAAGTGCACGGAGCGGTTGGCGCCGTCGTGGAGGGGCTGGACGCACCGCACCGTGCGGATCTGGTAGCCCGAGCTCCCGCAGGTTTTGGTGCAGTGCTCCCACTCGTCTGCTGCCCAGCTGGGAAGGGAAGAGGAGGAAGATACCATCAGAGCTCTTATCTGTTGTCCACAGCATTGCCAGCTCAGGCGGCCCTTGGTAGACAACCTTCTTTTGTCGAAACCACTCACTAAGATCACATTTCTTATCCAGGTAGAGAAACCATCCGTGGGGCGCGGACTGCAGCCTAGGGAGCGGTCAGCGTCCCCCTGGCTTCGGCTGGGGTCAAACCCCCCATACCCCTCCCGTGCCGTGTCCCAGTGAGGGGAACTCACAGTGGCTGCGTGCACTCCTGCAGGCTGCACACTCTGCGGATGGGCTTCGGCTTTTGGCTGCCTTCACAGAAGCCACGATGAACCATCTTGTTGTCACTTTTCCTGCGGCACCCGTATTTGGTGTACTGGAACCCTGGGAAGTGTTCCACAAAAACAAATGATAATCAGGAAACAAAGGGCCTTGTTAGGTCTTTTGGTTGAAAGTTTTACAGCCTATCAAATGGTTTTGCACAACTGGTATTTGCAGAGTATTCAAACACACTCACGACCCGTTTGCTTGGTGGGCACCAGTGCACTGCCCAGTGCCCCGGGGATGCTGTTTAGGACTCTGCAGTAGGTTTTTAAGGCCAGAAGGGACAGTTACGGCCCCTTGGTCTGACCTCTGTGCTACACACAGGTCCTGACATAGCAAGGGGAGGAATCACCTCCTTTTAACACCAAGCAGCGGGTCGCCGGGAATGGATCCGCATCTCATGGCTGTGTTTTAGCTACCAGAGCACATTGCCCGCTCGACGGCTGGGTGACAGAGTCACAGTTGTTTTAAATGCACCCATCAAGTGAACGCTCAGTACCATTGAGGGCCGAGTCTGTCCTTCCAAAGTGGCTTTGGGAGCTGAATTCAAACAGCTCAAAAGGACTTTTTCTTTCTAGGCTGGGAGTCTGATCCTCCTGAAGTTCCACCAGCACTTGAGATATTTTAAGCTTGGGCACCCAAAAGAACAAGCTGGTTTCAAACCCAGGAAGGCCATGACTTCTAAAGCATTCACTTCCCCCACACGTCACTGTTCCGCTTCAGGTGATCTGCCGGTCCCTGCTAGAAGGTGCTCCATCACCCACTTACCTCCACCACAGGGCTTGGAGCACTGTGACCAGCTCTTCAATGCCCACTCAAAAGTCTCTAGTTCTTCCTGGAGGACATTGTTGCTGTTGATCGTCGGGACTGAGTCCTCGTGAATGATGTATTTGTAAGTCAGGCTGGACCTTGTGTCGTTCTCCCGAGGAATGATCTGTGTATGAATAATGAAACGTAAACAGTGGTACAAAACCAGAGATGATAACACTTTTTCCTTTGCCAAGTCGAGGAGCTGAGGCCTGGCTCTCAGCAGAAACGTGGACACTGCTGGTTAACTCCTTGGGGAAAAAAAGAGCAATTTGGTTTGGTCTTCACAGCTGGAACTAACAGCAGCAAGGTCAACACAGAGACGTTTAAAAGGAGATACATTTCTAGGCCGGCCAAGAAGGTCACCTTTGTCCAGGTCATTCCCTTGGCTAAAGAGCAGGGCTGGTCTCAGACACGGTTTCACCTGCAGTGCCCTGTCTGTCTGACTGCGAGTGTCCATCAGCGCAGTATTTGCCTCTGACGGACGCATTACCATGGCAGGAATGGGCAGCAGATTCCAAGAGAGGGGAACAGCTGGTGGGAAAAGGGCTTCAGGCTCTCGGCCGCCTCATGGGCGCGTGTCCTTCAGTGAGGAGCTACACAGAGGTGCTCTATCTCAGCACAACCTCCATCCTGGCTATGTGCTTTTTGTAAGAGCCAAAAATCTTCAAACTGGAAGAGGGGAGATTTAGATGAGAAATTAGGAAGAAGTTGTTCACTGTGAGGGTGCTGAGACACTGGCACAGGGTGCCCAGGGCAGCTGTGGATGTGTCCAAGGCCGGGTTGGACGGGGCTCTGAGCAGCCTGGTCTAGTGGGACATGTCCCTGCCTGTGGCAGGGGGGTTGGAACGAGATGATCGTTAAGGTCCCTTCCAACCCAAGCCATCCTATGACTCTACAAAGGCCACTGTATTCCCACGGCTTGACGCGTGACCTACCAGCACAACCACCGCATCGTGCAAGGGCCCGTCCGTGTGCAGAGTTTCTATGTCGTCCTCTATGTTGTAGTCCCACTCCACGCCCAGGTCGATGAAGGATCGGGACCTGGCCTCCTCCCCTTTCCCGTTCAGGACGTAGTGCCCCGTAGCCTGGTTCTTAATCGCTACAGGGATTGAGAACAATGCCTGCTGGGCCTCCCATCACACCAGCAGCAGTCGCAGGGGTTATGGGAAGCTGGGCAGGAGATATGACAGAGGGCTTTTTGCAAACAACCCAACACACCACTAAGTGCTACAGAGAAAGTCCCTCCAAGGCCATGTCCTGCACCCTCCAAACTCCACTTTGATGAGAGAGACCTTCACACACCGGCTTCAATTTTGTACCTCCTTATCCACTGGGATATGGATATATTGAGATATGGAACTAGGGAGAGACTGAAGCACCTCAGCAGACTTCAAGTGCATTGCTTACTCTTAGGCTGAGAAAACGACAACTTCTTCACCCCGTATGGGGTTCTTTGGCTCCAGGTGCTAAGGCCAGGAAGCCAAGAGCTGGGGCATTTGAACACCTGGGAAGCTACTTTGGGTTTGGCTTCCTGAACCACACCTTAAAAGTCACAGATTATTATTATTATTATTATTACTCTTACTATCATTATTATTATGATGCTGCTCCATTAGAAGCCAATCCTTTAAAAATTGAAGAAATGAATGCGAATTTTATCTTCTGCCCATTGTTTTCCAGTGCACCATAAAAGGTGATGAAAATAACTCCCTCCACAGCCTCCTCCTCGCCAGCTCCGGTGGCTGCAGCGACATGCGGGAGCTCTGCAGGCCCTGGCCAGGAGCTGCATGAGGCCACTGCCTGACAAAGCAAAGCTTCTCTCCAAGCTCCTCTTTGGTTACTACCAAAACGAAGCTCCTGGATCTCAAAATCCAAGCTTCCCCATTTGACATTATCACAGTTGAAGTAATTTCTTTTATTTTTTTAATGATTTTTCTTTTTTTTTTTTTTTCCTTTTTCTACTTCTTTTCAGCAACTAATCCAGCTCTGCCCACGGGGTTTCCAAATGGCAGTTAACAGCCAAAGTAGGTCTCACCCCTCTCCTAGGAGCTAAAAATCCCTTCGGTGTTAGAAAACAGCCAGCGGGAAGATGCCAGCTGATTGACAACAATATGAACCGTCCTACGTGAGAAAAACCTGAAATGAAATGGGCTGTAAAGGGATCACATGTTCCCCAACTTTACTTCCACTATAAAAGCTGCCACTGCCTGCGAGTGAGAATAATTAAAGAGACTGAATATGGATGCACATCACAGAGGACACGGTTTCAATGCGAGCGGGGACAGTCTCGTGTTAGTAAACATGCGGACTGGGATCAGCTGAGTATTTTTAAGGGTTCAAAGGAGATGTAAATGCTTGTGTGCTGAGCTCATGCTGTAGGACTCAGTCCATAACATGCAGTTTTGAACGCATGGATTTGCCCAAAACGCTGCCGTTTGGTTCTCTCATTTCTCAGGTTCTGGCCCGTGCTTCTCATCAAGCCAAACCCGAGGAGAGAAACACTTACCAAGAAAGTGAGGAGAAGCCTCGTCTTCTTGGATAAACACATGTCGAGCACCAGGAGGGATATCAAACATCTTAAGGTACCCTTTGGCATGTGTAGGAGCCAATGGAGAAAGGAGAGATGGAAAGAAAAAGTAACAGCCGTGGTTAGGAGGGCGCTACAGGATCCAGCTTCTGCTTGCAGCAGAGGACATCCACCACCAACCCACCAGCCACCTCAGGAAGAAACCGAGCAAATAGTTTTGTAATGTACTTGCTAGGACCTCCTGCTGTTTCTCCTCTCGCAGAGAAACCGGTTACAAAGCTATTTGTCACTCGAGGAGCCGCACGGCTGGAGGCCGCATCCGTCAACGGTTGAGGCAAAAAGATGTTTCCTATGTTCCCTGGGCCAGGAGGCACCATTGCCCAGGAACCACCAGCCTCCCTGATGAGTCTTCCTGAATCGCTCACCAGCCCGGCTGTCGGATTTGAGTTCATCGCTGCTGCCCTAGGTGGGAGCGTCCTCGGTGTGTCCTGATGACTTCCCGGAGAGCGGGCGGAGGCGGGCGCAGCACAGAGAGTACTGCCAACGGTGTGCCCTTGTGGCCTAGGCCAATGGGCTCCTGGGGGGCATTAAGAAGAGTCTGGCCAGCAGATCACGGGAGGTTCTCCTCCCCCTCTACTCTGACCTACTGAGACCTCACCTGGAGTACTGCATCCAGCTCTGGGCTCCCCAGTTCAAGAGGGACAGAGATCTACTTGAGAGAGTCCAATGGAGGGTTAGGAGGATGAAGAAGGGGCTGGGGCACCTGCCTTGTGAGGAAAGGCTGTGCGACCTGGGGTTGTTTAGTTTGTAGAAAAGAAGACTGAGAGGGGATCTAATGAATGTCTATAAATACACAAGGGCTGGGTGCCAGGAAGGCAGGGACAGCCTCTTTTCACTTGTGCCCTGTGATAGGATGAGGGGCAATGGATTCCAGCTCGAGCACAGGAAGTTCCACCTCAACATGAGGAAGAACTTCTTTACTGTGAGGGTTGTAGAGCACTGGAAGACTCCCCAGAGAAGTTGTGGAGTCTCCTTCCCTGGAGACTTTCAAGCCCTGTCTGGATGCATTTCTGTGTGATCTGCTCTAGTTCTGTCCTGCTCTGGCAGGGGGCTTGCACTCAACGATCTTCAGAGGTCCCTCACAACCCCTACCATGCTGTAATTGTGTGACCTGTGCGCCTGGCTCTAAGTCAAAAGCTGGTCCCAAAGGAAATGACTGTGAGTTTGGATTAGCGTTTAGTGTAATGTTAACTATTGTCACTAGGAAGACATTGAAGTGATTCTGCTTCAGCCTGGGGGCTCTCGGGCTACGGACTGGACTGTGCAAGTGGCTTGTCGTGCACTCAACACCCTGCAGCTCCTTGGGACAGCCATGGGTAGAAGGGCCTGCAACACGTCAAACCGTGGTCCGGGCCAGCGAGCGAGTGCGCAAATGGCATTGGCCGATCCGGGCTCATCTTTGGAGCATGGGAAACATGAAGCTTTTGCCTGAGCTGGCGTCACCTGCCGATGTCTGAGCGGAGGTGGTGGGGCTCTCAAGCTGCCGTGGATGCCCCTTTCTTGTGGGTGCCCCACAAGCACCCGACACTTACCCAGTGTATTTTTAGCCTCCTTTGTTTCAGAGAGGGAAACACTGCGAGCTCCTTTGGGCAGTGTAAACGCTCCTCTTGCCTGCCCTTAAATAGAACGGCTGCAGTTAGCACTAGGGGAGCCGAGTCTCCTTGTTTCATTGACTGCCTCTGTCAGCCAGATGGGTCTTTACGAGCGTAAAGTATCAATTACGTTGTGCATTCAAGGGTGTTTGAGGCAGAAACAGACACATCTGGCACATGTTAATAGTCAATGAAAGTCAGACCAGCGAAAAATCAGGGAGATGATTTTAAGTCAGATACTTGCAGATTTCATTTCCCAGAAACTTGAATTCTTTTTGGCACCTCTTGCTTAAATGTTTTCCTGTTGGAAGAGGTCAATTAGTCCTTTTTAACGACTGGGGTGCCAAGGTTATGGTAAAACAATAAACATTTCATTACGTACGAGGCTTGAGTGACAGTCTTAAGTCCATTACTCCCAAAGGCTGAATGATTCCTGCATTATTCCATGTCTGACCCATACAGCCTCCAGGGAACCATCCCCTTCAGAAGGGCTCTCTACTGTCATTTCATAATGACAATCAGTAAACTTTTCCAATTGGTTTGTGAGAATTAACTGTTTTCAGCAGAGTATTTTATGCAATTTATTTCCAGTCACATACTAATGAAGATAGTAATGTGCTGGCTGAACAAATAACTGATGAAATGGAAAATTCTGAGGAAGTCCAAGGGAATCTTGAATTCCTGGTGATAGGAAAAGGGTGGCAGAGCACCACAAGCGTAGTCTGAACACGTGAACTGGGTCACCCTTAGTTCTGAGAGAGAGGGATGCTCTCCTGTGTTCACCGGATCTCGGTCACACAACTTTGAGGGTAAGAGAAATGAGGGTTCCTGCCAAAGCAGTTTTATCTTTGGGTCAGAATTCAGCTGAATTTAGATTTCATTTATTTGCCTGAGTAAAGTACTGTGGTTTGTGAGAAAGCATCATAAAAAACCCCCAGTGTGACAGGAGGATCCATATGCTCATTTCAGTCAGAAGCATCCAGACTTCCTCAACTCCTGAGTTTAGATTTGAGAGGAAGAACTTGCAAAAAGCTTAACCCTTCATGGGAGAAAACACCGTTTCCTTTAGTCCTTGTACAGACAGAGGGATGCTGCACCTCACGTCAGGCAAAGTATCTCGATTTCTTCTGCATTTCACTGTGAGAACAGTTCCTTTGTGTTCAGCAGAACTCAAGGGTGTCCCCACTTAGCACAAACAATGGCTGGCTGGGCTCCAGCACGCACAAGGGAGAACTCAACACTCTCTGCACGGTGAGTATTTCTCGATACACCTAACCCATGAACTCCTCCTCCTGAGTGGTCCTTCAAAGGCCAGAAATAATATGTTGGCTTTAAGATCGGGTTTCTTTATCAGAGACTAGGCTCAGGGGTTGGACTAGGTGACCTCTAAAGGTCCCTTCCAACCCAAACCATTCTCTGATGATTCCATGACTAAACCAGTTTTGCCCATCAGCTGACAACTTGCGTTTTGAGACCCTGAAGTAGGTTTCTGACCAGCCTGTAAAAGCAGTGAGTGTGACAGAAACCCCAAAGACAGAAGAAGGTAGACCCAGAAACATGAGAATGTGATTCCTACCAAGCTTCTTGGGAGTGCGGGTGAAGGTTCCCTTCACAGTTCGGCAGTGCGAGTTGTCCCCGCCGCAGACGCCACACTTATCTTCCACCTTATTGGAGCCAATCTCCTTGTCGCAGCCCACTTTCTGCAGAAGGAAGAGCAACAAAATAAATAAATAAAGCAAAAAGAGAAGGTTTTGTCATCGGCTGTCAGTTCTGCTTGTGGTGGGAAGCCATTGCAAAATGAACGCCGAGAGGGAATGACCACCCAGTGCTGGTCTGTTTTCTTTAAATCACTTTCAAATCCAGGGCTGGGTGATGGTTTCCACGTGAAAAACAGGAAATTATTCTTTATATTTGCTGTACTTCAAGACTAAGATGGGAAAGATGGAAAAATGGACACAATTCCTTCCAGACACGAAACTCAGCGCAAAAAAAGGCAAAAGAAACAATCAGCTGAAGAGAACGACTGCGGAACAGGTCTGGGCCATTGCTCTCACCTAAGTTTAAAAGTCAAAGAATTATCCTAGAATCATAGCTTGGAAAAGACCTTTAAGATCATCGAGTCCAACCAGATTATGAGGAATAGGGTGCTGCAAATATTTAATTTAGAAACACCTGCAGTGTCTCTCTCTGCACGTGTTCTAATTGAGGTGGGGTCGGGCTCTGCTCCCAAGGAACAAGCGCCAGGACAAGGGGAAACGACCTCAAGTTGCCCCAAGGGAGGTTCAGGTTGGAGCTGAGGAACAATTTCTTCCCCTGGAGGGTTGTCCAGGGCTGTCCCAGGCTGCCCAGGGCAGGGGTGGA
>JANIJG010003139.1:38274-67987 GCA_024611175.1 Megaceryle torquata | reverse complement strand
CTCCAGGGATGGGGCCTCCACCACCTCTCTGGGCAGCCCATTCCAGTGATCTATCACCCTCAGATTAAAGAGCTTTTCCCTTATGTCTAACCTCATGCATCACTTGCCTTGTATATTCTATTACTAACTATTATTACTTTTGTTGCTGTTTCCCTTTCCTCGTCACTCCAGGCAATCACCGGGTTAGATCAACCTTAGTAGCAAAGACTGACAGAACCTGCTGAGGCAGACGGAGCTCTGATGAGAGTGGGAAAACACTCAGAAGGATTTTTCAAGTCGTTCCGTTGGAAAACAAGCATTAATATTTCACCAGCCACTGCCAAACGCTGTCCCTTTGCACTCAGGCAGATGAATGGCTGCATGGGGGGCTGGGCACGGAGAGGTTTGCATGACACCAACCAGCTTTCCACCCTCTGGCCCCAGAGCAGAGAGCCAGAGCTCGACAGCAATGCTGAACGAGCCAGGAGCTCCCACCACCGATTCCGACACGTTCCCATGAAGAGAAGGATGAAAGTGGGGGGAAGCTGGCCTAGGGTTGGGGCAATGACAACTCTCTCACACAGCACCTGGTTGTGCTTCTGGGGCCATCCCTCTTCCTTCTCTCTAGTCTCACCCACACTCTAATCACTGCAGGTCTCGCATGGCTAATGAACGAGACCCCCACCCCCAAGCTCTAGGAGATGCCAGGAGCACTGGCAATCAAGGCCAAGGGCAGAACTCACGGTCGGGGTGCTCGTAGGGCAGCCAGTGGTGCTTGCTGTTCTGGAACTCGAAGTGGGAATTGCGCTGCTGACACTGCTGCGCCCTGAAGTCCTCAAAGTGCTTTGGACACTCCTCGGTGTTGCACAGCTGAAACTCAAAATTGACACCAGCACAATCCTCGCCTCCGTTAACGGGCCTGCGGAGAGGAAACGTTCGTGAGGTTCTAAAACCCTCTGCGCGTGAGCTCCAGGGGGTTTTATGCTGTCCTGGGTGACATGACACACTCCTAAGAGGGAATTGTGCAAAGAAAGGCACATGAGGCGACGGTCGATGTACAACGAGAAACTATCTACAGCTGTCCCGCAGCTGGCTGAGCTCACACCCCATGCACGCTCCTCACTCTCTTACACATCTGATAAATCCTTGGGATGTTTTTTCCACAGGTTTTCCCCTGGAAATTCTGGGACTCTCCAGAAATGACCCTGCCCCCCTGCAAAAAGCCATCTTTTAAGGGTCTTCAGTGGCAGGTGAATTTTGGCAGAGTCCAGCCAAAACATAAACGCCATTAAAACAGACACCTCTAGAGATTCCCCGTTGGCTGAACTACCAGAAGACCTACATTGGATTGTTGCACTGGCGCGTCCGAAAGCGAACTCCAGTTCCGCAGGTCCGTGAGCAGGACCCAAATTTGGTCCAGGGTCCCCAGTTGCCATCCTGCTTCAGCTGGTTGACGTTCTTCCACATGCAGTGACCTTTATAGCACCACTGAGAGAAATCGGGCGAGGAGAACGGATGAGAACACAAACAAAACCCAAAACAAATGTATCATTTGCAGTAAAATTAGAAGCACGCAGAGGTGAGCTCATGGGCAGAGGAGGGACATCTCATAGAAAAGGCTGCAGGCTGAGGCCACCAGACAGGGCAAACTCGACACATTCCACCCTGCGCTTCATTTCAGCAAGTCTTTGTTTCATTTGAGTCTCAGTTATGAATTCTGAAGGAATTTTAATGTTCGGAACATTAGTGGGATAAAGTTTTTGCTGAGGATTCGTTTGGCTGGGTTCCCCCCCCCCCCCCATCCTGGCCAAATATCACAGTTATCCAAACAGGCTGGAACAAAGGCCTGGGCACTGGGCAGGAGGGGTTGCTGCTGGCTGGGGCATACTCGGCCAGTTCAAGCGGTCCTCCTCAATCTCAAAATACATGGGATTTCCTAAACAAACATTTATCTGAGTACAATTTTACAATTAAAAATGAATTGGCAGCAGGACAGCCACTAACGGGGATATTAGAAGGCAAAAATAAAGAGCTAAGCCTACAGAAACATTCATCCATGGCACGGCTGGACCACAAGCGCTGAGAAAGGGTCTTACAGCCACAGTGGATTCCTAAAGATGCTTTATGGGCGCTCTGCAGATAAGACAAGATCCCAAAAACCAGCAGGAAAAAGACCACAGGAGAGGCTGAGAATGGGTTACACCTCAGCTGGGGTTTCTACGTCTGACGTTTTCTTCATGCTACAGCAAACCCAGTACAGAACGTCAACGGTGGGACAGCACAGCTCCCTCTGCTCCCTTCCTCCAGCCCCACCCAGGGGATGCCAGGCAACTCCCTGATGGCCTCTGTGCCCTTCAGCCCCAAGGGAATGCATCCCTTGGGGATTGTTTGCACTGCAAAGGCAGCAAAAACACAAGACTCACTTTTCCAGGGGCACATTCTGTCCCGTCGAGTGGAGGCCCTTTCTTCGTCTTACAGAAATAGGGGTTATCTGGATGGCTACACCACAGCTGCTTGCATGGGTCGAAGGTTCGGAACTGAAAGGCAGAATGTTTATGGGATGAGACTGGCTGTGAGGGGATTAGGGCTTCTCAGGTGATGATTCAGCCCACCCAGCCAATTCATCTCACGCAGGGTTACCAGTAAGTGCAGTGTCTTCAGGAAGAAGAGGGCAAAAGTGTCTTCAGAAAGACAAGGGCAGTGCTTATTCCCTGCATCCCTCAGTCCTGAGCTGCTGAGAAGAGGGAAGGAGACACCCAGAGTGGGTGGAAAATGAGGTCTTGTTCCCTTCTCCCCTGTGCCATGGGCTGCCACCCACTTGACCACCAACCCAAATGACCCAGCTGACTGGGTTTCACCCGTAAATCTCTCTCCCCTCTTTCCAGATCTCTTCGACTACGAGAGGAGGTGGCTACTGCAGCTCTCTGACAAGGCCAGACGCCAACTTGCTGACCGCGCGTTGGTCGTTGGAAGGCCGGCCTCGGACCTACCGCTGTGCACATTTTATAGCCGACGCCAAAATCGAAGCGGCACTGCTCGTCCATGGAGTAATTGATGCCTGGTAGTTCAGGAAGCTTGGGCCAGTCGTGCTCAAAAGGGTCGTCAAGAAGACAGTCGTAAGAGCTGGGGAAAGAAAGGTACAGAGAAACCGAAACATCATGAGAAGATGTAATAATTCTATTTTTTGACTGGCAAGATCAGAGTGCTTGTTCGTAGCAAGGCAGCAGTCCTCTTCCCCAGCCCCTTTCTCACCCTGTTTACACCATTACTGCTAGGAATACATTGTAGGAAGGCTGCCTAGAACACATGGTAGGTATTGCCTCGTGCCATGTGACGGAGGGGAAGGTCCTACAACACAGCCCTGCATTTGGTGGAGGCTGTGCAGAGGCATCTCCAGCCCTTCCCTGTCCAAGTGACACCTGCACTTTCCTGTCACCAGAGGCAGGAAACAACCACTCCTCTGCTCTCAGGGCCAGAGGGCAACATCTCAACCTGCTGTGACCTGGTCGGAACGCAAAGCATAACACAAAGCCCGCTGCAGGCACAGGAGGTCCTCCCACGGACTTTATGGTGCTCTGGAACAGGAGAGCAGCCTCACAACAGGCCTCTTACCTGACCCCTGCTGTATTTGCAGGGACAAAGCCTGGCCTATGCAAAGGGCAGGACTACAGCTCTTTTTTCTTATTCCTGCTTAACTTGAATGTCTTAGCCATACTGGTGGGCTGCTCCTCCTGCACTCGTGGGATATGTCACTTCCAGGTCTAAGGTCTCAATCAGCTCTAAGGTCTCAATCAATTACTATTTTATGCTTTATGCTGCAAAAAGGGCTTCTTCTGCAGGAGATGCAGGCCAGCTCATGAAGTTTCCACTTGGTTTGGAGTGGCAAAAGCAGCTCTTTGCAATGGAGAAGGAAGCCTGCGGAAGAACCGGACGGAGAGGTATGTACGTGGAGGAGACCAGAGCCAGAAGACAGGCATCTGCCCTCTTCTCCCTAATTCAGACACGTGCACGCGTGCCGCCTTCTCTCGCCCACAGCTTCTGCTGGCTCCTTCTCTGAGTTTAGGGCTTCATTCTGCCAGTGTCACATCACAACTCTGAGAGAAATCAGAAGCCCTGGGAGAACACCGGCCACTGGCCGGACAGTGTGCCGGGGAGACTCCTGCTGCACCCCAGCAGACGGTGCCCGGGGCTCTGGGTACAGCCCTAAGCAAGGATGCGCGGCTCCTGGGGCAGAGCTTTTCTCACTGAGATTTGAAGGGAAAAAAAACATGGGGCAAAGAAAGTGATGAGAAACCCACTCCACCAGCATGGAGACGGCAAGAAGCTCCCGCTCTCTCGAGCGAAACATCGCGGGCCGAGCACTGCGGGTCCTTACTGTATGTATCGTTTAAGCTCCTGGCCGCTGCATCTGGACCAGTGGTAACGATGGAAGGCGGCCTGCACCAAGGGGGCCATGACGCTCCCCATCGCTGTCTCATCCCCGCACCGGTTGCCCTGCCCGTCGTGCTCCATTCCCAGCCTGGAACAAAGAACCTGCATCAGAGCCCAGGCAGCTCCCGCTCTCCAGCTGCTGTAACCACTGGAGAGAAAACAGTTTCTCGAACCAAGCAAAATTCAACTTGTTTTAAGCTTTTTGAACTAGTGCTCTTTGCGCTCTGATGACGTCGCCTGCATTTCTAACCTGTCTTCTTGGATGCCCCAGCGCAAGGACTCTCTGAATGCTCCTTCATTTATATTTCCTTTTATTTGCTGGTACCAGGATTGAACTAACTAGATGGTGATGACTTCTTCTGTCCCAGATAAACGAAAACAACAATTCTGTCCATTCAGACACGGAATCATTCATCATTTATCAAGAGCACCTATTTCAGCACAGAGCTAGCCCAGTTATGATGCTACATCTCCCAGAGCCACCGTGGATTGCAGGTTACATCTCCAAGCCTGCACCTGGGACAGCTTATGACACAAGTCATCTGCTCATCTCCAGCTGGGCTCGATTCCTCTGTTTGCTGGACGAGAGCCCGCACTATGTGAGGAGTACAAAAATCAGATCCTCCGGCCCTGACGTGAATGGACCCGCAGAGCGACCGGAGATCTTGGCTTCATCACTTACTCCCAACCTCACATTTTATCCTCCTTAGGAGGTACCAAATCTCACCAGTGGTCAGATGAGGAGAAAGAAGTGAAGGATGCTCAACAAGCTACTGTCCCCACTGCCTATGCCTCCCAGGTTTCTCACTGACCTCTTCCGCAACCTAGAGAAAAGGAGGCCCCTCCTCTTCCCCTTCCCTCCTTCCCCTGCTTATCTCCAGTGCTTAAACTGGCGATGTGTTCCAAGGGGATGGCAACAGAACAAGGGCAGCGTTCCTACAGCCATCGGAGTCAAACCGTGGGAAGCAAGCAGGAGAGGCAGCACCAGATTTGGTTGGTAATCTCACCGCAGAAGTTTTGACTTACACGTGACCGGTTTCATGAGCCACCACAAAAGCTGACGAGAACCCATCCTCGTGGTTGAGAGTACAGCTTCGGACCGGGTGGCACATGCCAGTAACTGGAGCATATCCTAGGGATGGAAATCAACCTTTTACCCCCAACGTTTACTTGAAACAAGACCCCACCCCTCCTCACCCCCCCAAATACCTCAGAAGAACCCAGGATTTTTTTTTTTGGATTGACAATCTTTTTCTGCACTGACACAAATCACACTTTGTGAATTTCCTTCTCATTATCAGTAATCCCTCGAGTTGTAAAGATTATCTGCTACAGGTGGAGCTAAATGGCAAGGACTGCCCTGGCAAGGTCTACGTGGCTTACAGAAGGTATGTAAAACGAGCGGGAGGGAGGACTGTCCACAACTGAGCAGCAAGTGCATGCTCAGACCGTCCACGTGGGCCTCTTCTGAAGCCAGAGCGGGGAGCTGAAGGTTCTGGGAAGAGCAGGTGCTCTCCCCAACAGGACCAGGTTTCAAAACATCTCAAAAACTGAGCCTTAAGGATTTGCTGAATCAAGGCCTACGTTGTTTATGGTCTCAGGATCACCTAACAACACAAGTTTCAGCCTGTCCTCTTTTCTGGCTGACGCTAGCCAAGAAACACCAAGTCCCGAGAGTTTTGCTCCAGGTCAGCTGCATTACCTTGCATACCAGCGGGCCCAAAATCTTGCCTGGTTAAGAAGATGGCATGGTCGTGGTGCTCGGAGTGACTGGGGTCCGACTTCTGCTGCTGATACGCCCAGCGGCAAACGTTCTCCAAGCTTCTCGAGGGGTTCCCCCTTTCGATCAAGCTGATGGACTGAAAGAGTTAACACATTAGACCCAGGAGCTCCTAAAGGCAGGAAATCCAGGCACGTTTTGGTTTTCCTGGAGCACCAAGCAGGTCCCCCCTCCTCTCATCCTCACCCCCCAAGTCACGGCAGCCTCCTTTCCGGTGAGGAAACAAAACGCGTGTGTTGACCGTGACCTTGCCCGTGTGGCTGGACATCTTCAGAGATATTTCTGAAGGCAGTTTAATGAGAGGTCAGGTCATCTATGACCTCTGTGGATGCTCACGGTCAGCCTCAGGATGGGAGGGTAGAGGCGCACCAAGCATACGCCGAACAGGGAAAGAAGTTCTCCAGAAGCAGTTGCTCAGCAGACTTCTGCTTCCACAGCCCTTCATCAAGTTCACGTGGACTGTAACTGCAAAGACGACGAAGGTGGAGAAGGTGGCTCAGAGCCTGGCTTACCTTCGCGTACCCCAACATGATCATTCGGACAAGCACAACGTTTATGTGAACACCCAGGGATTCGTCGTGGTAGATTTCATTCACCTGAGGAAAAACAAAGGAAACATTAAAAAGGGGACTTCCAAGGACACGTGTGTGGTATTTCCAGTGCTTGTACCACCATGGTCTTCTCACAACACTCTGAAATCACCTCCAGGCAGTGAGAAATGGAGACCAGATTTCCCATTACCACGCATCCCTCCCACTGAACTTTCTAAAGCACATGTCAGGGCTCCTCTGGAGTTTAGCAGCCTCTGGATCAGGGCTAACAGAAATGGTGACTGTGGAATAAAAAGACTTGGGAGTTCAAACCCTCCAAATACTTAATCTGGATGCTTAACTTCACTCACTTGGTAAGCATAAGGGAAATGAGGTTGCTCCTGAAGGCAGGGTTAGAGCGGTGCGAGCCGCTTCCCCGAGGGCCTTGCAAGCAGATCCCAGTTTGTTTCAACAACTGATAAACTCATCGCTGCCTGGCCCACCTGGCCACCTCTGCTGGGCCACCTGGCCATTCTAACTGGGGGTGGATTCCAGATTCTGCTCCTATTTGCTTCGCTGGCCGATTTGGTTCAATCTGTTTAAACGCGTGGGGTGAGTCTGGGGAATTGTCATAGGAAGGTTTTAAAGTCAACAGCGTTGCCAGAGATGTAAAGGCTGTGGTGTATCTCACAGGGTACTGGTATCTCCAAACAAACTGGATTTCTGCAAGTCAATGTGTTCCACTAAAATAACACAAACCTCACCAGTTTGTATGATCTGGAAAGAGTTTAAAAGCATGAAAACCAGCGGCTGGCCTGAGCAACCCCCCACCCCGTGAGACAAGCCCAGGAGGTCTCAAAACTCTGCTCCTCAAAGGACTGCAGAAAACACCCAGGAAAGAACAAACTTCAGAGCTCACAGGGAGTCCTCCTGAAACGGTCACTGGCTTTGCACCACAGGAGGGCTCCAAGGAGATCTCTACGCAACATTTCAAGGCAGAATTTTGATTCATGTGTTTTTAGCCCCGTTTCCAAAGGACAATTCTGTGATTCTGTGAAATCAAGATTAGATTGTCCCTCCCTCTGTGAGTTCTAAGGCCCCAGTGAGTTTTGGCCCCGTTTACCACATTCCAGCAACACTTGCTAAACAACAAAGCCCTCAAATAAATGAAGTATCCAGAAGTTTTGTGACAACAAGCTGGGGATTAGTAATAACAGGCTGATTACTGCTCAGAAAGGAGGAGAAACTGCTTCTGCTTCAGCACCCCCTGCCACGGGAGCTTGGAGAATGCTCCCAGCACAAGAGAAGCTGATGTCCCATCAGAGATCCCAGCCCAAGACACAAATCCAGAGGTGATGCTGCCATTCCTGAATTCACAGCAGGTTTTGTTTTGAAGAATGTGGTTGTTTTGGTTATTTTTTTTTTTTATAGAAGCATTTAATTCTGCTGCCCTGCTTTTTTTGAGGTGAATTAGAACTATGTGGTCAACTTTTGCATGAAAACGAGTATTTGTGGAAGTGAAGTTAAAAAAACAGAATTATGCAGGTGGGTCAAAAATTCTTCTTCTTGAGGACTTTCCTTGTGCCTGGGAAAGTGAGAAATGTCCTTCCACCAGAGTAGAAATTAGGGGGCTAAAACATCTGTAGATCATGAATGAAGTTACTCACCCCCCCCGAAAAAGAAAATAACTGTAATATGGTGGGTAACTGGTGAGAAATAAACACCACCGTTCAGAGGCTGGTGTATTTGAGCAGGATTTAGAGCTGGGGTTTGTTTGTTTTTTTTCTTTGTTTGTTTGTTTGTTTTTTAGTCAGGCTAAACAGAACTTCCCCCTTCCCTTCAAGGAAAAACGTCATTCTGAGATGTCCAGACTGTGGGACCTGGCACAAGGATTTCAGCCCATGGTTTTTGAAGAGGCAATCCCTTTCAGGAGCGGAGGAGGACGGAGGGTCCGCAGGACAGCTCTGCAGGGGGTGAGCACGTAACTCAGACTGCCCGTCTCGTGACGCAATCATTCCAAAGTTCACTTAATCATCTCCCGTTTTCCCCCCACTAATGCAACAGCAGCGCTCCCACCGAGGTTTGTGGCAGACAAATAATGTCCACGACATCCCTCATGCCAAGAAACAACAGGCTTCCCGGGGCGGGGGGGGGACATTCCCAGAGACAAAAAGGGTCCTGGGATTGACCTCAAGATTTAAATCTTCACCCAGATTTCTCCACCACGCTGCTCCTCATCCATTTACAGAAGGGATAAAAAATGGTTTTCTGGGTAACCAACTTTCCTGCAGGTGAGTGACAGCTTCCCAGGGAAGCAAGCGGTGCCCCAGCCTGCCCAGGCTCTGTACTGGCCTCTGCTCCCAGCAGATGGAGCCGCAGAAGAGATTTTGGGGAGAGTTTGGGGCAGTCTGTCAGCTCTGCTTTTAAAGCTAACAGGACAATATTCTGAACCCATCTCTAACGAAGATCTACGGTGGATGTTTCATGGTGGTAAAAAGAACACAATTCCCTGCAAGTTCTGTATCAAGAACAGTTTGTTTCTCACATGAATAGGAACTTCTCACCTCACACTTTGTGGGTCCCAAGGTTACCCTGTTTCCACGGTTGCCAAAACTACGCCAACTCCACTGAGTGCAGGGACAGGACATGACTTTTACCGTGCTCTGCATCCTTTTGGGACGTGCACTTCTGTAAAGCTGACTCTGCATTTCAAGGCTGTATCTCCAACTACAGCATCTACAATTCTCCGACTCTACCCTGGTGTTGATTTTTACAGCCAGAAATGTCAGCACAGATGACAAATACTCACTAACCCCGTGAGATGTGCAACGACGAAGCCGTTCTACGAGCCTCTGCTCCTTTGCAGCGTCTCTATAAATACAGCCGCTGCCACATGAGGTGAGGAGCAGACACCACGAGAACGTCTGCTTTCTTTCAAGAGAAAGAAAAGAGAGGACCATCCCTCTTGCAGAGACAGAACCACCTCCAGCAGCAGACAAAATGATCCTATCGATCTTTTTATCAAGCACAATCTCCTAGATACTCCCGCAAACAAAGCCTTTTGGGCTCCTAAAGAAGACGTGCAGCCCAACAGCAGACTCACGATGTTCATGAGGGTGAGGAGGTAGTTTTGGACGTGTTCTTTGCCGTGGAACCGGACGACAGAGTCATCCACGCCCAGCAGCACCTCGATGTTGTAGTCGTCGTCTCCTGCGTGCCGGCGTCGCCTCAGGGTTTCGTTCACTCGTTGCTCCACGCTGCTGTACAGGGTGCTCAGCTCTCCAAGGCCACCGAGAAGAGACTCTGCAAGGAACAGCAAGATGTCAACGTCAAAGATCAAACAGCAGTGTTGTGTGTTCCCCCCCTCACACACCCCCTGTTCTTCCTAGGTCTTGGTCAGCACATCAATGGGCTTGGACCATCTGGTGTAAACCAGGAGCTATGTCCTGCTGTCCTTACCAGGAACTTGGCTGCTCCTCTGGCTCTGCAACAGTCAGGGAGCATCAACCTCCTCTGCTGAGAAGGAAGAGATGATATAGCCCTTAAATCCACAGGGATCTTCCCATGCCATGAACCCAGCAAAAACAACCAGTGTCCAATGGATAGAAAAGAGAGGAGGGTCCTGCCTTCCCCTCCTATTGTAAGGGGGCATTTCCCAAGCGACATCCCAGCCTTTGGGCCCTTTTTTCTCCCCGCTGTGCAGTGCCTGCTGTTTGGCCATCACCACCCAACCTAAACGGATGGCTTTTGGGGTTGGAACAACCAGGTGAATCTCTTTTTGGGTGCATGGGAGCAGGCACAGCCAGTCAACAAACACATTAAGATACTTCATCTAATCTGCTCTACAAAAGGCTCTCCAAGTTTGCCTCTGCTTCGCGCATCACTTTGCTCCACACAAGAGTAATCACAAAGCCAACCCCTATGTTCACCTTGAAGCTGTAGTAAAAACCATCCTCCATCTCCTTGCTGTGGCCAGAGCTTCCCACCTTTGGTAGGGTGAGCTCTGCAGAAGGCCACAACCCCTATGATTCAGAGTGCTTCCCAAAATGTAGGGATGCTACAGCAGAAGGAGAAAAATGATGGAAAAATCCAGAGGTCATTAGGCAATGGGTAAGAAGCGCACGGGCTGTGACCTCCTCTGTGGACGATCACGGGCTTTGCACACCATGGACTAGAAGGAAAACCACCACTCAAATTAAAACGCATCGTTATCTTTGCACATTAATGCAGGTTTAGGAAAACCTGAGGTGCTTGAAGGGGGTGAAACTCTCCCGAGCATCAGCACTGCAGGGAGCCCAGTGTTTGCAAATAACTTAAATCCAGGGGTGGTTTCAGCACCCAGAGGAACTGTTTGCAGATTTGCAAGCTGAATGTCTCAGGAGTGCCTTTGGAAGCCCCCTGGAGCTGCTGGCACCAGGTAATGGAGAAATCAACCTTCCCTTCTCTCGAGAGCACAGAGCGAGCTGTTCAGACACGAGTGAAAGCTGGAGAAACAACCCCCTTGTTATGAGCAGGAAGAGATCGCGGCAACGCTTACCAGAGTAAATCACTGAAATTCATCACTTGAAAAGATAAAGGTTCTTTGCGAGTTGCTCTGCCAAGCCCACCTGGCAGCCCCAAGTGCACCGTACTGCGTCCCGGCGTGGCGGAGCGGCGACGTTCCCTTACGCGCAGCGGAAATGGCCCTGTTTGTTTGCAGATTTGTGCGAGACGGACTAATCCTCCCTAATCTCATTCTGGAATTAGTGGGTTCGTTATCTCTTCCTTTTTTTATTTGCTGGTCACCCCGCATCGTTTGCATCATGATCTCACCTGTCAGGACAGGATCAGGCCGTGTCCTTTCACCAAGTGAAATGGTTATGCTGATACTTGTCGGGGGTACCGAACGCAGGGCATTCTGCAGTTGTGGCTTTAGGTTTTTCCTCTTTTCACAGAATGCACCAGAGCCCGTCGACCACACATCACCTAGCAAAAGGGAGGAGGAGAGCAAACAACATCTTCCTCCAAGCCAGCTGCGGTTCCTCTGGTGAGAAAAGGCAGGAGGAGCTTTGAGCACATAGCAAACAGAGAAGCAGAAAGGGACTGGAGATGCCCTGGAAGGAAATCCCCCTGTCTGCTCTGCCACCGTATTTTGCTGAAAACCACGGGGGCTGACCTCACCGTGGGCCACCTCCTGACACTGGGAACCATGCTGCTGGAGTCAGATGGTGGGTTTTGGTTTCTGTCAAGGATAAATCTACCTACAGAGCTGCTGTGAACCCAGATGTGTGTACTCAAAAAGCCACAATCCCTTTGCAGACCAGGAAAGTCTGTTTCCCTTCTAAATCCCTTTCCAGAAACACTGAATTTTTAATATAAGCACCTAGCTCAAAAATTGGGCATTTTCTTTCCTAGAGTGACTTAAACAGAATGGAACGATAGTTCTTTCCTTACTAGTAAGTAAAGCTGTGATCTGACCAACTTCTTTGGAGCTGGCACTGGGGACCCCTGGAGACCTTAGGGTCAAGAAAACTGGTCTGCAGCAGCAGGAACGGGGTTATCTTCAGAACCAGATGGCTACAGCCCTGCACTCAGTCCCTGACTGCTTCCCTTAGGCCTCAGAAAAATTAGCAACCAGGAGAACATGCTGGCTCCAAGACCTACACCTGGAAGTATGAGGTGGAGATCAGCGCAGGGTAACTGCAAACCTGCCTGTTGTCGAGATGCCCATCTACTCAAAGCCCCAGCGTGTGCTGAAGAGTGCGGCGATGCCTCTCTGGGACACCAGATGCGCAGACCCGAGATCTGCACCCACCTAATCCTGCCAAATCGACCTGGCAGCTGCCACCACGCTCGTGGCCTGGAGACTGCAGATTTATTCCTATTCCTGTGGCTCTTTTGGATATGATTTCTCATCTCCACAGATGTCTGAGCTAGCAGACAAGAGGTTCAAACTTGTCTCTGCACAGAAGGAAAATGCCTCGCCACGTGACTCTGACCACTCTCTGGAGAGAAGCCCAGCTCACCTCATTCCTCCAGCCACGCTCTGAATCACTGAGGCTGGAAATGACCTTTGAGATCGAGTCCACTCCTGCATCTGCAGAGCTGGAAAGCAACCGATTCTGGCTTGACTTACAGCAACCTACGCCATGCAAGGCATAGCTTCGGTACCTTGCATCAATGGCAGTGCTCCTCCCAGGAACCGTGTCGTGCTGCTGCCCGAGGAGAAGACCCATCAGAGAAGGAACTGCACTTCAGGAGAATGACGTCTGCGTCCCTGCGCTGACCCGCCGCCGCACAGCGGGGCCGCATGGGCAGGCTCTCCAGGAGCAAGATGATGTCACCCCAGTTAGAGTTTCTTTTTGGCATAAGCTTCTGACCCAGTGACAAACTTGGGAAAAATGACCGTCGAGTTGCCTTGTGCTTCAGCCTTTTCCTGAGAACGCTGCTGGCCGCGGCGCCAGCACAGGCTCCCCCACTTAGCTCCTTCAGAACAAAACCAACGAGGAGTCCGTTTGGAACAAATTGCGATCGATGCCTCTCCCTCCCTAACCAGCGCGTCCATGTAGAAAACGTCCCCAGGGGCAGCTGGATTCGGCAGCAACTGAAAAATTCCATTAGGCTGTTTTCAAAGAAAGGAAACTGGGCCAGCTCATAATGGCACTTCTGAAGTTGCTCTAAGGAGCCGCTGCACATTTTTCTACTTGTCGACTAAGTATTTGTGGCTGGATATGAATTTCCAGGATTGCTTTCTCTCCCAGGTTAGAGTTTCTTGAAGCTCTGCCCTCAAAACCTGTGTTGCCAGGGTGGGGATGGCCATTCCCACCAAAACTCAGAGCTTTCAGGCTGCCGTAGAGCCTTGGTCTACTGATTTCTGTGTATTTGTATCCAGGGCAGCCACAGGAGAGACCACCAGATGAAAAAAAATGGGCTGTAAGGTCCCTGTGTGATCCTGTGCAAGAAAGGGGGGCAGGGGGGGCAGGGAAGGATGACTCAGGAAAGGCAGCTGATGATGACAGTGGCTCTACTGGCACCCTGAAGATCTCCCCTGAAGACAGCCTTGCTCACTTCCCAACACACCACATTTAAAAAATGAAGCAGCTTTGTAAAGTCAACAATGAAGGTGCCCCAAGGAATTCTGCTTTTGAGGGTATTTTTCTTCGGAAGACAGAATTCTCCACCAAAAAAGCATCTGGAATAAACGGCGTGTGGATAACTGGCACGTCAGGCTGATGTTGGTATTTAGTGGGTCGTCTGGCCGGGTGCTGCGACTCCTGAGCGTCGGGGCCAGTCTAGGTGATGATATCTCACACCCTTTCCAGAGAAATCGGCCGCTCACAGCTTCCAGCTGACTCTGCAGCGGCCGCATCAGCATCTCTGACCAACAGGTCCTCTTTTTCCCCAGGATCTACTCTCATTCCCCCTGTTCTGAGCTGTGACTGCTGCCTCCTGTTCTCTCATCAAACATTTCTGGGACACCTTCTCTGTAACCCTTGTATCTGCTGTTATTACATGTCACTTGTCTCACTTTGCCGGGGGTCTGCAGAGCACTCGGAAACATGCCCTCAAGACAGGAAAAGTCATCTGTAGCCTCAAGCCTGTTAAAACCCAAGCCAGATTGTATCCAGGTTCTACCAACGCTCGGTGCAGATGAGATTGTCAAAAGGTCCCCAGCAGCCTTCTCTATACAAAAGCTCCTCGAATCACAGAATGGTTCGGACTGGAAGGGACCTTAAAGATCATCTAGCTCCAACCCACTAGTTCTAGCTCCACCTCCCACTCGACTGAGCTGCTCAAAGCCCCATCCAACCTGGCCTTGATGTGGATGAACGGTTTGGATCCAACGTCTTCAACGCACCCCCAAAACTCAAGACAGGTCTAGAAGCATTTCACAGAATCATAGAAATATTAGGGTTGGAAAGGACCTCTAGGATCATCAAGTCCAACCTTCATCCCAGTATCTCCCTAACCACCAGACCATAGCCTCAAGTGCCACACCTACTCCTTTGTTAAACCCCTCCAGGGATGGTGACTCCACCCCCTCTCCGGGCAGTCTGTTCCAGTGCCCAGCTGCTCTCTCAGTCAAGAATTTCCTTCTAATATCCACTCTTAACCTCCCCAGACGCAACTTGAGGCCATTTCCTCTCATCCTATTATTAGTAATTTGGGAGAAGAGACCAACACCAGCCTCACTAGAACCTCTTTTTAGGTAGTTGTAGAGAGCAATAAGGTCTCCTCTCAGTCTCCTCTTCTCTAAACAACGCCAGTTCCCTCAGCTGCTCTTCGTTTCAAGCACTACAGTGGATTTTTAACAGTTCCACAATACGCTTTGCTGCCTGGTTCGTTTGTTTTTTTACTAACTACCTTTAAAGAACAATTTAAGACACTGATGCCCTTTAGATGTGGAACGAGAAGCTCCCAGGGGTGGATGGCCAGATGCTGTGGCAGCTGGCTCCCACACACTGCAGCAGGATGGCAAGAATTCCCCGTTGGCTTCTGTGGAGCTTTCACCTGCAAATGAGCATGAGAAACAGAGCATTTTTTGCCTAGTAAAGCTTATTTTCAAGTGTGCTTTTCGAAAAGCCAGGGAAGAAGAGAAGACTCATTTAGGTCATGCGCTGATTCTGAATGGTTCCAACAGAATTCCAACTTATTTCCCCGGGAACCGTGTAACTGTGCTGTGTCTCTGCCAGTACTGTTCAGTTGTGAGGGATTGGTGCTTGCAAGAGAAACCACCCAGGTCATCAAGTGGCAGATACTATGAGGGGATGCTCTCGTTAGGTTCTGAGATGTGCTGAAACTTGTGTGCTTTGATTTAGTAGGTCCCTCAAAAACCCAGCTCAAAATCCTGGGTAGTTAAGTGTTCTCCCTCAAATCTTCTGGAGGGACGTGTGACAGGATGGTCGCTTCCCTTTGCAGCGGTCTAGCACTCGGCTGCTTCCCAGAGAAAGCATTTTTAGACTTGTCTATGACTGTGGCGTGCTCTGGGTCTTAGGAAGCATGTGAGAAATGTTGCTGTGAGGTTCTGGCACGTGTGATCCACACCGAGACAGGAACAGCTAGGCCACGTACCTGGGTGAGGGGTGTCAGCAGGGCCAGTGCTGCTGTAAACAGTGGGGTATCAAAGTTCCTGGATCAATCTCCACAGCTCAACAACGGTCTCGCCAACTCCTTGACAGGAGGTTGGAGCCAGGTGGGGTTGGGCTCTACTCCCAAGGAACAAGCAACAGGACAAGGGGAACCGGCCTCAAGTTGCCCCAAGGGAGGTTCAGGTTGGAGCTGAGGAACAATTTGTTCCCCTGGAGGGTTGTCCAGGGCTGTCCCAGGCTGCCCAGGGCAGTGGTGGAGTCTCTGCGATGCCTGGAGGGGTTTCTAAGCCATGGAGATGTGCTAAGGGACATGGGTCAGTGGTGCCCAGGCTGGGGAACCGGTTGGCCTCCATGAGCTAAAAGATGTCTTCCAACAGAGACAATTCTCTATGAATCCACAGCCTTCAGCTTCCAGAGGGAGCCTGGTTAATGCAAGGCATGCAGGAGGCACACGCCTGAGGCACATCAGCTCTAAAAGGCAGCAGTTGTTTTAAGAAAAGCTTGAAGCCCACAGCATGGGGCTGATGGACACCACAGAATGCCAACGAGATCAGAGCTCTACAGACCTTCCCTCCACAGTCCTGATGCGGTGTAAACTGGTTGGGTATTTACGCGTGCTAGGAACCCCTTCGATACATTTTATGGCCACGAGCAGAACCGGCTGTCACCACTCTGCTGTAAGAAATACTGTGAAGACACAGGAGGCACTTGCTGGGGTCTCCCACAGACTTGCAGGAAGCACCACAGGTGCCATGAGATTTAACATGCCCGTTATCGCCAGTGGCCTGGCTTTACTGAAGGACAGGCAAAAAGATGATGAAGAAATCATCAGGACTGACCATGATCGTCACCAAGGTCAAGCCGAGCTCGCTCTGAGCATGCTGTTGCTCTTTGCTCAAAAGAATCTTGGCTTCTACTTTGACCATCAGAAGCTTAAAAGCCCAAGAAGGACATTGTCCACCACCACTGCTGCAGCAAAGAGAAGCAATGGAGAGTAACAACCGCCAGCCTACCCCGTGGCCCAAGGGACACGTCCACACCTTGCCTTGCCACCGCTAATACCAGCTCACGGCTCGGCACTGGCTTAACAGGGGCCTCGGGACTTGGCCGGCCTTGCCCTGGCTCATCTGCTCCTGACCTTATTTGTAGCCATAACGAGGCATTGCCCATAGACAGGCACCTGCTGCCTGCTCGTGAGAATTCTTCTAACAAGAGATTTTAACTGTTTGGAATCCACACAGGAAGTTTTTCTTCTGTTTGTCTGTAACGATAACCGGGAAGAGAACCACCAATGTGGTGCCTGGGCACAGAAACTCATCAGCTATGGAACAAGAGATTAATCCACCAGCAAACCCCACAGCAGTGACTCCTGGGAGAGGAAACAGCTCATTTTTGTTTCCTTCATCAGAGGGCGTGGTAGTGAATGCGTATCTATAGGTTGTCTCACTATACTCTGCTGCTAAAGCACGGCCCTGGCAGAAATTTGTGGGTCATTTCTTGGCTACACATAAAGCAAGCAAACCAATTCCTTTTGTAGTAAGTTCTTCAATTAAATACCAGGGTGTTAATCAGCATGAACTGAGTCCGTTTATGGAGAAAGCCAAAACCACTCACGGAGTGAGCCCTTGAAACACAACTGCAATAAAAGGTGAAAAATAACAAGGGAAGAAGTCGTGTTTTGCAGAATCGTCAGATGGACCGACATCTGAAAGTAGGGAAGAAGCATCTTTGGAGGCTCTGGTGTTCAGTTCTCAGATGAGAAGTCAGTCAGCCATCCTTTCCAGACTGGTCTGCTGCTGACATACCCACCTGGAGACCTGGTCTGCTGGAACTAAGCACACGCCTGGGTACATGAGGGCTCTCAGTTTTCACAGCCCTTTACTCCCAGTGTTTCTAGGCAGTAAGAGCACGGAGTGCGCGGCTTTCAGTCAGAAGTTCTCCCAGGAACATCAAAGAACTCTGCATTAACAGCCTGACAAGTCCTCACACCTTTGGGTACCATTAAATCAATCTGAAAATCACTTCTATTTCACAAAGGAGAACACTTAAAAAGAGGCCTTGCAATCAGAATTTGAATAGTGCATTATAAAAAGAGAGGTCAATTCGGAAAAGGCGGGGACACACACACCTTTAAAGCCCACGACACATCTGGCTTCTGGCCACCGTTCATCCTTAAAGTAAGGTTAAAGAGAAAAAAAAGAAACAAATCACTCAACTGTCAAAGCACAAGGCTGGGGGAGGTGGACAGCAGAGGAACAGTTCCCACTGTTGAGTAAAACCAGGAACAACTGCAGCAAAATCCAGAGCTCAGAGAAATCCAGCCCTACTTCACACATCCCTGTGTATATAAACACACTGAACACCACAGAACATGCATCAAAAACTTGTATTTTCTAGCTCCAGAAACATCCCCGGGAGACTTTAATGTTCCAAACGGACCACACCATCTGCTTTCACGTTCCTGGACACAAACGTCCCACAAACACGCCTCATAAAACACCCTTCTCAACAGAGAAGGAAGGTTGTGCTGACCTCCAGCTCATCACCTGCCATTCCTAGAGTGGTCTGGGTTGGAAGGGACATTTCAAGGCCAACTAGTCCAACCCCCCCCTGCACCGAGAAGACAAGGTGCTTCCGTCACAGAAAAGGTAAATGAGTCTTTAAGATGCGGTTGGCACTCAACGCCGTCAGCAACGAGCTCCTGTCCTCCTAGCTGGCCAGCCTTTGTTCTCTGGATCCAGATCTTTAGCTACCACCTCCCAGCAGAGAGACCTTCTGGATGGGCCGACTCTCCTTGACACAGCGCCAGCTGGCTATGGATTCTCTGACGCTGCCCCTCTGAGTCAAAATGTCATTTATTCTGGTTTATTTCCACTTGCAGTGGTGAACTTTCTGGCAAACTTCCTCAGCTCACCTGAGAACACGTCCACACAAAGACCAGGGGTAGTCGCGGCAGGGCTAACCACCACTGCTGCTTCAGATCTGCTGCTGGTGTCAAAGCACAGACCCCTGGTGTGAAGTCAGCAACAAGAGAAAATTCCCCTGCAGGCAATGAAACCAGGAAATGGTATTTGTAAGTATTTATATGTATTTGTAAGTAGATAAACTACAGCTGGTGTGGAAAAGTGGAGAAGTAAAACCAGCAGAAGACCAGTTCATTGTGAAGTCCTTAACAAAAACTCTTCTCCAAACAGATTTTCTTCGCCGTTTTTCTTTCTGTATCGTTTCCTCTCATCAAAGTGCCTCTTCCATCTTCTGGTCTGTTGGAGCCCCAACTACTATGCTGGTTGTCTGTGTCGCTCAGATGAAGAGGTGTGTTTACATCCAGGCCTTGGTTTTCAATGCTGTGAAAGGAATTTTTTATTCCTCAACACGTGGGACACATTATCACCGCAGCAAAAGGTGTAAAGAGGAGCCTCTACGCCCAGCTGTGGCCATCGGCTTGACCGAGCAGCTTGCTCTCTACTGTCAACAGCAATTACGCTCTGATCACCGCTTGATCTGCCTTTAAGCCTCTGGAAGGCTCAAAGCCTCCTACCCTGTCCAGACAGACCAGCAAGAGGGAGCGCAGCCCCGCTGGGGACGGGATTAGCTGGAGCAGGGAGGTGTGCCTTGCTAAAAGCAGTGCGCAGACAAATGAGTCCCCCCAGCTCTCGCTGAGCAGGAGCTCGGTGACCACTGAGGAAGGATCTCTGGATGCCACCAATGTGCAATTCAATGGTTCACCTAAAATGACGTATTTTCACGTTTCGTGCTGCAGACCAGCTCTGCGGATGAAGAACCATCCATGTCAGTGCAGTCCGTGCAGGGGGAGGCTACCTCGGAAGCTCAGGAAGAAGTCTTTGCCCTTTCAGCTTTTGCCATCCAGCAGGAGAGCGGAACGAGCTGCTCCCTCGCTACAGAGCTCCAAGCCGTGGGGCTGAGTGTTACTGACACAGCCCCAGCCAGAGCCGCTGTCCAGCTGGACAGGAGAGCTGTGAAAAGCCGAGGCAGCTTTTCCATTCGTGTAATTACATCGTAAAAATCCAAGGAAAAAATGTCAGTTGTGAAGAGGTGGAGCATGGTAACCTGCTACTCGAAAAATGAGGACATTCTGATGTCCTGGAAAACCCACAAAGGTCCCGCACGTTCTTTCTTCTGTAAAAAGAAATGGACCCAAACACACTTCTCACTGCCTTGGACTGCTCCGAGTTCTCCTGAACCTCCAGGAGTCTGAGCAGCCCACTAGCACCACGAACTAATGACCAGTTAATGCTGAGAGCTCGGTACTAGTGCCTTAGCCACCTTCCTCTGGTGAGTCGCTAACTCTACAGATGGAGCTCTGAAAGCTGGACAGTGCAGCTGGAGGACACTGGCCAGAGAAGGTATTTGGCCTGAGATGATGAAACATCTGATGTCTACAAGGAGAATTGAGAAGTGGAGGAGGGAAGAGATGAAGCTCTGTCGAAGTGCCTGAGCTAGAAGCTTTGCACCCAAAGAAATGAAAGATTTCTGAATTTATAGGGATTGAAATAACTTCTCCCTACCTCTCATACGTTCAGTTCCCATCTGCCCCAAAAAGAAGCGCAACAGCAGGAACAGCTGGGCCTGTTTCCCTCCTGCGCTGAACGAACCTCTGTACGGGTATAAAATGGACAATTTATTCTTTGACCTCTTCAGTCTTGACGTGGTTCCAACGGGCACAGGGCTGGTCTGGTTGGGCTTTTCAAGATGTCCAGGTATCAGCTGTCGCGGACCCGGTTGTGCAGGCACGACACTTGTCCTCCCACCCAGGAAAGCTGATGGGTCTGCAGAGGAACAGCTTTGGCAGAGGAGGTCGTAGGTGTGAGGCATTGGTCACAATACACAAGCAGTAATTGTACTAAGTCATTAATTCACTAAAAAGCCAGAAAAGACAAGGGAAAGACCTAACACCCCTTTGGCTGAAGCTATCAAACACTGACACGGAAGGCACATTAAAAGTTTTCACTGAACACCTCTCTTGTCCGACCTTTGGCTCTCCTTCCGTGCTTCTCAGCGCATTCTCTACATCATTTTGAGCTGGCGCTGGGTGCACAGGAGCTCTGCTGAGAAACTCCGGGCCACGGGTGAGCGTTACCTGCCTCCTGAGTGAACTTCACCTCCCCAAGCTCGACCTGCCACTGCTTTACCCGGAAAGCATTTTTCCGGAGGAGGTTTCAAGGAACAGCTTGTTGTTGACTCCGAGCGTGTTCTCCTCCTGGGGCCACCGGCGCAGAGCAAAGCCCAGGTGGTGAATGTAATGGGCAGACTCAGCTGCTTCATGGCTTATGTGGAGATAAACATTTAAAGGAGACAGAAGAATGGAATTCGCTGCGCTCGCTCACATAAAAGGAATAACGGAGTGTGTAAAGCTGGAAAAAATACGTGGGAAAACATTTATGCAGCCCACATTACCCAAACAAAGAGAACTTCAAACGCCCTGCCAACGATGCCGTGAGTCATGAATTACGCGGGTGTTCGACAACGGGTCATTTCCTTCCACTGTCTTACTACCCAGTTACTCGTTAATGTAGCTGAAAGCGTAATTGTCCTTAATTGTTCAGTTGTCACTAAGTGGATTCCAACCTTCTGACACCACAAAGCCCGACAGCTGTTTTGGGGAGACTGGCCTTCGGAGGAGCCTGCGCACCTGCAGTGATATGGACCCGAGGCCGGGCTCCTCCACCGCTCGCAGCCACCTGCCAGGGGCAGCATCAGGAGCCGGGCTTGGAGAAGAGTCCTCCTGCGTGACAGCCTGCCTGACGAGGGGCACAAAGCTGGCAGCTCTGGGCTGCACCCAACAGATGGCAACCGAGCTTGGCAAGGTTCTCCCAGCAGCTGAAAAACGGCTCCTCGGCCGTTTAGTCTGGAGCATGGTGATTTCAATCCGGGAGCCACCAGCAAGCTCTGTGTGAGGCTGGGGGCTCAGCAGCTTCAGCGCCAACCTCTCGCCGCGTCCGGGTCAAGGCAACGCGCTCCGATTATCAGCGGTACTGAGCGATGCACCTCAACGCCCAAACACCCCCATCTTACCCTTGGGAACACGCTGGGCGCCAAGAAGGAAACTACAGCTACACAAAAGTGTCTTTCTTAAAGAGCTCTGACGTACACGCAGACATCTATATAGTGCATTTAGATAGATATAGCAGCTTACAAAGTTTAGGTATGATGGTGCATAAAACACGAGGTGCGAGGACAACTTCATTCAGCCATCAACTCTCTATGCTGAAATGCTGCTTTTTTTTTTTTTACACACCAAAAAACGTCTGGAATAACGAAGAGAGAATCATTTTTTTTAGAAGCAGAACCTCTCCTACCCGCAGCTCTGGCTGTAATTATATAGAGCACGACCCACATGTGATATAAAAAACCCGTCCCGTTTGACATTCCATACATCTGTATTTTGACATCACAGTATTTTCAAGGAAAAGCAGGCAGCTTCCGAGTGTTTTAATTCTGACTGTCCTACCACAAAACTGGCTGACAAACAGGAGCGAATCCCACATTACCTTCCCTGTTTCCTCTCAAGGAGGGGGAAAAAAGGTCTTCTGCAAGGCCCAAACCACCCTGCCCTCAGGGAGTGCAACAGAAGCTATTTCATGAGGGGTTCATTGCTCTTTGCTACTTTCCTTTTTTCATGCAGACTCTCATACAGAGCAGCTTTTTTTTTTTTTTTCCTTTCCATCTCACCAAATTCCTACTGGCGAGCCAAGCGAGCCAACCTTGACTGCACCTCGCACAGATGTGTTATGAATATAACTCGCAGTGTTTCCACACAGGATATTTTGATCATTCCCCTCTCCTTCTCCCCATCCCAATCCTGTCCAAAATAGCAGAGAGTCATAAATTCTCCCACTCCGACCTCCACCTCTCGCTGGCCCGAACGATGGTGCTGGTGACGTCTGCCTGATGAAGGGGTAACTAAGGAGAGGGAGGGGTTTTTTTCAGAGAGGTTCGCTCCTGCTCCTGCTCTGGCTGATGTGGGAGGTGGACTCTGCTGGAAACACCTCCTGGGGGAGATCACTACGCCCGCCACTAACTCTTTCATGCCCTGAACTGATCTTCTCCCTCCTGACGCCCACAGTTTGATCTCAAGGCTGCGAAAACCGCTCATTCCCAGCTCTCAGACTCAAATTAGTTCCAACTGAATTGCAATACGATGTCTGAGCGGTGTTGAGAGAACCTCACAGCAACACGTGAGTACCCCAGACACTGTCTACCTGCGGGCCGGCGTTCCCAGCAGTGTCCCACGCCCCGGGCGCCTCTCCGTCAGCGCGCTCGCTCTACGAAGCTGCTCCTCGGAGCCGAGGAACTTCCCTCTCAGGGGAGAAGTGGCCAACTTTCCCCAGTTGGCGAGCTCGGTCCCATTCCTGTGCCTCTTTCCGTTGCCTGGGCGGAGCACTTTAGTGAGCCCTCCGGGCTGGTGGAAAGCTAACAGAGACGGCGAGAAAAATAATGATTAAAAAAACCCCCATAACAACCTGAGATGGGAGAAGATTTCGGAATGATTTTCCGTGGAATATACAACGGGTCTGGCTACGAATATGACAAAAAGAGATAGTCCTCCTCCAAAGGCTGGTTTCAGTGCTAGAGGGAAAACAGCCCCGGGGTGGGTGAGGGTGAATAAGGGGGAAAGAAGTGGCCAGAAAACGAGAAGAGGTGTTTTAAAGTGTACGTAAGTGGTGTCCAGAGTCGGTTTTAAGATTGTTACCAGGCTGCCTGAAAATCCTGTACTGAACAGGGATGGTTAAAATGGCCAAATAACACCAACTCCCGAGGGTTATCTCTGACTTCCAGAAACCAAGAGGTCCACATCAGACAGTGTTCTACTGCCAAATTTGCTGCTGAGTTTTCAGCCTGCCCTTTCACGGCTCCTCTCCCACTCCGCAGCACTACCAAGAGAGCCTCATTCAACTGAATCTGGAGACCTGATTTGTCAAGGTACGAGCACTGGATGCCTGTTCCACCCCTCCTTTCCTCCCTTCTCCCCTCTTCCCTCCCCCTGCGAGAGACACACGGGAGGGGGAAAAGCTTCTTCATTTGAGCTGAGGCTTATTATCCTTTTCTGAGCAGGTTAACCTGATTTTTATCCTCAATTAAATTCTAAGTCCTACTAGAGAACAGCAAAAATTCTGTATTTGCAGGCTGCCGCGCGTTGACACAGATACAAGCACGGGACTCTCCAACCCCACAAAATAAAGGCGGCTGATATTTGGGAAGAGAAGCTAAAAGGGAAGTGATATTCTAAGCTGCAGGAAACCACTTTTTCTTCTCTGACTTAGAAGGTGCCTGAAGAAGTGGGAGTGCTTGGTCTTAAAAACCAAAGGGGTCTGTGTGGCGCTCTGGTTTCGATGGGCTTCATCTAATTTCAGTGCTGTCATCCCAAAAGGCAGAGTTCAGCTCAGATTCGGTTCCCAACACACAGAGGAGCTTATCGCTGCGCTGCGTTCCCATCTGGCATGGGCACCACCCCCCAAAGAGGCTGTCGGCCTCGGTAATGGGACAGCAACACTCGGAGCTCGAAGAAAAGCTGGTTATGCTGAAGAGGCAGGAGAAGTGATTGAGAGAGCAGAGGTGCAGTAGTGCCATGGCAGCAAACTGCAGGAATCGAGGCGCTAGTCACAGCTCAGCGGCCCCTCTTTCCTGCCACATGGAATTTCAGCCATTTCTCAAAATTCCACTGGCATAAAAAGAAAGGAAAAGCTCCAACTATAAACTATCGCTGAACGCTGCTGAACTCAGGTTCCTGCTCTTTTTCCATGAATGCAAGTCAGCATTCCAAGACCAACAAAGGCCCCCGAAGCCAAGCTCCCTCCGAACAGCACATGTACCGCGGCGTCGGCCAAGCTAACGGCAGAAAGACCTACGAAGCCCTTCTCCTCTGACACCACGTGGAAAGAGGGAGGGGGTGGAAAGCCCCAGCAAAACGTGCCGATCTGCACAAGTGAGGTCTTGGGTTTAAACAAGACAAGGACGAGCTTCAACACAACGGCTGCACCAAAGAGATCATTCTATTATTGAAGGGAAAACCAAACCCTGCCCAAATCAGCTCTCAGCCAGGCCAGCTGAAATTCAGCGCAGCCATCACCGAGACAAAGAATCCGCTCGGGACTTGGGAAGTTGAGCTCTGCTTTTAAGCTCTGTCACCGACTGCGGAGCAGACCCTTCCTAACCTTGGGTATCGGCTTACCCGTCTATGAGCCTGCAGAACAAACTTAATTTTGACTGTAATTGCTTATTGATCTTCCCTCTCTGGGGAAAATCCCAACCCAAACATTATTAGTACATCCAACAAATTCCAGATTAACCTTCAAGCAACGAAATAATTCTATAAATCAATAGGTTGTTTCACTTGGCAAGGTTAACAAAGGAAGGAAGCCACATGAAAAGAAGGCAAAAGCTACCATCACGCAGCAGAGATGTGATGAAAACCTCCTCCACAGAGCAAGTGGCCGTCCAGGAGAGCCTTTCTCCACAGCAGTCTGTCCTCAGGAACGTGACATTCCTCCACGGCCGTGACACAAAAAGACTGTTCAAGAACAAAGGCGGACATCCTACATTCTTCTAGAGGTGGTACAGACATTCCTAACAGCAGAGAGTAAGGAGCAGTAGTTCAGAAATCTATTTTTGTTAGTTATCCTCAGGTCTTTATTGGTTACGGCCGTAATTCTGAGCCTGGTGATGGCCCCAAGCACTCCCCAAGGCTGTTCCTGGGAAGCTGCCTCTTTCACATCTCTTTGGCCTCCACACCAGCTAATTCTCCCAGTTAGGAGCTCACCACTTGTGGTATATTGAAGCCCATAACTGACTTGAGATATTCTGCTCTCCTGATGCTACGTCATGTCCCCAGGTTTACCGTTCACCGTTACAACGCTAAATTCACCTCCCTTCCAGCATTTCAAAAGTCAGGCTCACGTATTCCGTGTCTTGCTGGTTACGTCACACTGACCTCTCCATCCCCTGTAAGCACAACCCAATTTTAGATAAACAGCTCATCACTACTTCAGAGTCTTCTTATAGAACCATGTGAGGTCATCCTGGGCCGAAGGGACGTCGCCCACCAAACTCTACCCTCTATATTCGGCATCAAAGCTTCTAATTTTTTAAAGCTTATTAATGAGTTGGTGGTTTTAAGCTAAATTCCTCTGTTGTGAATTCCAACCAAGCTGCTCCCACATGAATACGAAGGCGACAAAAGCTGACCCAGATCCTACGATCAGGTGGCAGGCTCACTGTCGAACGTGCACTGGGAAACCTCCCAGGAGGAAAATGCTTCTCAAGAGAACCATCTTTAGGCCAACCATCTATTAATGGAGGAATTCCCCAAGAGGCAGAAAGTCTGAGAGCGGCACTCGTGTCATTAATACCTATCTCCAGTGTGGACCCTGCTCCTCAGGGAGAGGAATGAGTCCATTTTCAAGTAGGTTGAAGAATGCAGGAGATGTCTGGAGATGACAAATGGAAGTAGGTGGCGTTCGAAGAGCAGCTCACAGAGAGGCGGCCGGGGATAACAATTCAAAGGCAGGTTTTACCCAGTTGTTACAAAAGGCCCAGAAGCAAAACATGGAACCCCTACAGAAGCCCAGGAGGTGTCTGCACCCTGGGGAGGCACCATGTGCAGCAGCTGCACCAGAAAGACAGGGGTGAGAGGCTGTGGAGGTGGTGGCAGTGATGGCCACAGGAATGGAACCGCTTACAGACCGTGAGCGATGAAGGAATCACTTCCCTCTGGGCTGGAAAAGAGGCAATGAGGGAGAAGCAAGATGGACAGAAAACCCCAGAAAACCCCAAAGAAAGCTGAAGAATATTCTCCTGACATAGGAGACAGGGTGGGTCAAGTAAAATGGCCAGGTAGCAGGGTTAAAATCAAGTCCTCCACAGCACGTAACCGAGCTGTGCACATCACTGCTGCCGGAAGAGCTCTGAAAGCATTATCCCCGGGAGAGATCCCCAGGTTAAAGCTCCCTTCCCGTGTGAACGGCTCCTCCCCACACCCCAGGAATGATGACATTTTTGTTCCTTTAACTCCGCGATTGAGCGCACCCAGCCCGTAGCAGGGCTACTGCCAAGCTGCAGCTCCCCCATTTTAAGCAAGGAGAGGAAGACTAGGGATTTTTTTTTTTCTTCTATTAATGCAGCTTCCTTCAGGCTTTCAAAACAGAGAAAGGGCAGCTTGAGACAAGAGGGCTGCAGGTTTGAGAAGACAAGCACTCAACATTTTACATCCTATGGCCGATGAATAAGCCGAAGCAGACGCTGCTGGCTTTTCTCCATTGCTCCCACAAGCACCACGCGTTTGTTCTTTACGTGGGAATGAATGTTACGGCATCTTTAAAGGGGTGGTATTAAAAAGCCCGCTTAAGAAACAGGTATTTTAGAGCCTATCGAATTTCTTTCACTACCAGCACTTGTAAGTCAGCCCAGTGACGGGAAGAGGACACATCTGCTCGTGGCAGCGCTTGCAAGAAGTTCCCAATATCCAGGCAGATGTTTCCGAACGGCAAGTGGATGGGATGCCCAGATGTCTTTCATTGTTGTATTTTTCCAAGCAGCCTGACAAACTTCAGAGGCAAAAAAAAATAGGAGTATGAATGATGAGCCTGTCTCGCCAGCAAAAATAAAAAGCATGTTTGACAGAAAAAAAAAAAAAATGCAAACGAAGCAGATCTGCGGAAGGCAGAACTTTGTCGGCCTTGGCCCAATTAAATTAGCATCTGACCAGCCACCGAAACGTCGCGTGGCTTTACGCGAATCGAGCTGCCGGTCGCTCATGGACCCGATCCTTTTAACTGTTTTATCTCACCTTGTGTTCCCCATTAAAGAAAGACTGCTAAATACAGGGAGACTTCTTTCTATTTCTAGTAGTAAATGGTCCAGGCATCAGAAACTTGGAACCTTCGAAGTGCTGGAAGTAAGGAAAATACGGCGTTACTTATTCTTGGCGGGGAAAGCTCTGCAAACTGATTAAGAAAAAGGACTTGAAATACATCGAGGATCAATCCTGTGAAAGCCAATTGAGCAATGCCATTAAAATCCCAAAGCATCTGTTTGTGAATTCACTTGTGATCAGTGATAAAAAACCCACTGCCTTGGCTGTGGAGGAACCTGAGCAGACCTCAGTTATAGGGCAGTGCAGTTTTCAGGACTGCTGTGTGGACCTTCTCAGACGTAGAACGTTCCGGTTGGCAGAGACCTTTAAGCCCATCAAGTCCAACCGTTCCCCCAGAGCACAACTGACCCATGTGCCTCAGCACCACATCTCCACGGGGGGCTTTGAAACCCCTCCAGGGATCACGGGTACTCCACCCCTGCCCTGGGCAGCCTGGGACAGCCCTGGACAATGCGCTTGGCAGAACATTTGAAAGACACTCAGGAAGAACTTCAAAGTAAGGGAACTAAGTATGTACTCAACTGGGAAACAAGCTCAGAAACTTCAGGCCCATCAGATTAATGAGATGCTCCAGGGCAGGCAACAGCCACCAACCTGTCACCAACTGTCACACTACTCCTTGACTTTTGTGAATAATTAACAGAGCTAATGGGAGAGGCATCCGAGACCTTACTCATCGTCTCTCCCCCAGGCACATCCTCAGGGAATGTTTCAAGAAACCCGGCACTGCAGAGGAAGATGGAAACACAACCACAGGGTGACTGACACAGTCTGGCCCAGCTCTCCAGGTCAGGCTCTCGCTGTCATGACGTCAAGAGAAGCCAGTTGCCCCCCGATCGCAGTTCCCTCTTTGTCAGCTCGAACTGCAGACTCTGCCTCGTCTGTCTTTTCATGACCTCCAGAATCCAAACTATCTTTGTGAACTTATCCCGCATTATTAGAATGCTTGAAAGAATTATTAGGCAAGACCTTCTGGCAGAAAAAGCCAACCAACCCTCTGCTTTTGCATTTCCCAAGATAGAAACTGAATTAAGTCGCCCAGTTCCCCCTAAGGTTTGGTTTCTTACCTACTCCTGCACTTCTCAAAGCCTCACAGAAACATGCTGAGCAACAAACCCATGAAAAGCAGGTTTCTCACAATGGGAAAAAATTGCCCAAATGGTAAAATTCAGGGGAAGAACATCCAGCAACAGTCGCGTGGTATAAAAACAACCATTTTCTAGTACAGCACAAACTGCTACATTTCAATTCCTTTTCCCAGCAAAGACACAGGTCAGGAAGGTCAACTGTCGAAAGCAGACTGATTAAGAAGAGGTCTTTTCTGTCGGCGAGAGTCCCTTGGTGCTCTCGTAGTATCGTGTTTCCATGCTAAATTTGTACGATGCGCATGTAAAAGACATAAACAAGCAGCAGCCTCCGCAAGCTGTAGGAGGATTCATTTCCTCGTGTTCCTGACCTCTAATTGCATAAATTCATCCTGATAAGGCAGCTCTTCTGCTTCCAATTAGCGTGCTTTCCTGGTACTGGTTTACAGCGGGAGCTGGGGCAGGGCTGATGGCCGGCCAGAGCTCGCAAAGGATCACCCGTGGACACACCGCCGGGTACAACCACCTCTGCTCTCATTGCTGCCTTACCCAGACAGCTTAAAAGCATCTTTAACCACCTCAGATACATCTTTCTTATCAAAACCAGTAGTACTAATGAGCTACTTTTCATCTGAGCTGGGGAGCTCAGTTCTACGCTGCTGTTCAGCACTTCTGACGGGTCTTGTTTACCTGTACGAACATCATCCTTCCTTTCAAAGCTTTTCCTTGCCTCCCACCTCAAACCATGGGAAAGAAACTGGCAGCAGTGAGGAAACCTCAGCAAGAGCTGCTTAGTCTTTCACTGTGTATTTAGCTGACACCATCAATCTCATTTTGGGAATGAGGATACTCTGAAAAGTTTTGGGCCCCATGCTCCCAGCAGGACCTGGAGGGGCTGGAGCGTGGCCAGAGAAGGGCAACAGAGCTGGGGAAGGGGCTGGAGCACAAGG
>JANIJG010003139.1:6937-35288 GCA_024611175.1 Megaceryle torquata | reverse complement strand
CATGGAGGGGCTGGAGCGTGGCCAGAGAAGGGCAACAGAGCTGGGGAAGGGGCTGGAGCACAAGGGTGGTGAGGAGCGGCTGAGGGACCTGGGCTTGATGAGCCTGGAGAGAAGGAGGCTCAGGGGAGACCTTCTGGCTCTCACAGCTCCTGACAGGAGGTTGGAGCCAGGGGGGGTTGGGCTCTGATCTCAAGGAACAAGGGACAGGACAAGAGGAAATGATCTCAAGTTGCTCTAGGGAAGTTTAGGTTGGAGCTGAGGAACAATTTCTTTCCCCTTGAGGGTTGTCCAGGGCTGTCCCAGGCTGCCCAGTCCCCATGATCCCTGGAGGGGTTTCCAAGACGTGGAACTGTGGTGCTGAGGGACGTGAGTTAGTGGTGCCCTGGCAGTGCTAACAGTTGGACTCAATGATCTCAAAGGTCTCTTCCAACTGTAAGAATCTGTCTCTGGTCAGTCAGTTACTCGGAGGTGACACATATCCCAAAACTAGCTCTGGTGACCGCTGCGCTCAGAAGAAGACTGTTCGTGCTGGCCAATGTTTACCACGACAGACAAAGTGCCACGTGTGGGGTTTAACGTCTCCCTATCCAGCAGAGACAACGGTGTGTCCCGTGTGATGCTCCTCTCCAGCATGACACCACAACTGTCCATCGTGCCGGACACGCGCTGAAAGGGCACAACGGCTGGTCCTGACCTTGGCGTGTCTTCACTGCTTCAGAGATGACTTAGAGACCGTGAACTGTAAACAAAACAGGCTCTGCTCTTGCAGGAACAGCTGCTTATAGAATATTTAAAGATCTCTGCTGTCCATTGAAGGACAGCTCGTTGGAAGTTTTCTCCTTCCTACGTAATTCGGGGTCATAAGGAGTTTTTATTGGGAAACTGTAAAGCCCTGCAACGGCTGCAAGTTGCATGTACCGATCTTGCTCCATTTTTTTTCACTTCTCCCTTCACAGAGATTTCGGTGTGTTTTACTGCTCTGGCTTCGGGTGCCTGCGGCTGGAATCAAGCCTTTAGCCTTGGTTTTATTTAAGAATAATTTTCCTTTGTTATTGCCAAGAACCAAAGACGACTTAAACAGATGGATGTCCCTACTCCTGTCGTCGGGAGGTGAGCGTAGCCTCCCTGACACGGACAGAGTCCAAAAGCCACTTTCCAGCGTTTTTTTCATCCAGTTCTGCTCGAGTTTCTTTCTTTCTTCAGAAAGTTTTTACAAGCTTTTCCTCAGCTATGCAGTCTGGGTTTTCTTGTGCAAGCGACCAGCACAAAGCCTGTCCAGCAGAGACTACGGATCCCGTAGCTGCACTTAATTTTATCATTACCTGGCTAGCAGGAAGGGACTCTCTCCCAGGCACTGCGTCACTCCGAACCCTTGCATCGTTATCATGGCCTCGCTGACGAATCTAAAGTGATGCACTTCAGGAACCAAATTTCTTGGGTGCACCTTGAATATAATTTGAACGCGTTTTACCAACTCTCACAACTCTTTTCAGAATGAGGGGTGAGTATTTTAGCTCCTGTTCTAATCCCGTTCGATTCCAGCAGATCACATTCTCTACCTGTTGACCACCTCCGCTCGCTCCTCAGCTGTTGTAACCAGTCCAGTTGTGGCTTATGCACATGCTTTTCACTTAAGCACCTTAATGATTCTCCACTCACATCACGAATTTTGGATGCCTCTGATGACAGGTGTCATTAAAAAAGAGAGGAGAGACAGGAAATATTAAACACGAGACACTTTCCAAGCACAAGATGAATCCTGAACGCCATCTGAAGACAAGCGGATCAAGCCTAGCTCTGAACTTTGAGGGCAAGGCTCTGAAGGCCCACCACGGGCCAGTCCTCAGTACAAAAGCCTATGGAGGACACGCACCCCGGGTTGTGCTTGCCGGGGGACTTGCTGGGTTGAGACCAAAGCGCTAGTGGCTCTGCAGAACCCAGTAACACGGAGCTTCTTGGTTGTGTTTTGAGGCAATCAGTTGATTCCACAGTCGGACCGACTGAATGCCTCACAAGAAATTCTCTGTTGTAACAGAGCGTGTTATGGAATGGGGTGAGCGAAGACTCCCCAGAAATCAGCTCCATCCTGCCTGCTATTACTGACACAGGAACTCACATGGCGTGCTGTGCAGTATCTAAAACATCCTCCATCAGAACACAGGTCATGAGAAATTCTGCTGAGAAAGAGTCCAGACACCTTCTGGCACCACCACGTCTCTAAGAAACACTAATGTGCCTGGGGAAGTGCTGAGGGAGGCCTCCGAAGCAGGCAATAGTCTTCCCATTCTTCTACCTTCTATTCCAGGGTTTCATTCCCAGGCAACCAGGAGCAATTCCCAAATCATTTCTTCCTCCTACATGTTTCCCACCTGGGACAAAGACACTCGAACCCAGCGCCATGGCAACCCCATGAGCCAGACAAGCACTTTGGTTCTTTAGGGAAAATGAAAATTCTGAAAGGAAGCTGGGAGATAAAGGCTCCTATTCCTTGTTTCCCACTGTTAGGAAGTAATTACAAAAATACTTTAATCTGAAGAGCTCTCCGGGTGAATAGGTTGTCATTAAAAATAAATAAATAAATAAAAATACTATGATGCAAAGGGGAAGATAAACCAGCCAAACTCTGAGTACATTAACGTGCCTTGTAACCTCCGAGCTGAAGGTTGGTTGTCATCGTTATGCCACACGAAACGAAAGCGCGTGGAAAAAAAACCATCATAAATGAATGGGCAGAGAGGAGAGATAAACTGAACTCTCTGTGATTGGCTCGAGCAGAACAGGATCCCACATCTGCCTCATCGGCCCGCTGACGTCAATCTGCGTCTTCCCACAAACTCCAGCGGACCTTTTGTGTTTCTGAGAAACACAGTTTGGCTTTTATTTTACCAGGGCCCTGAGCCTGCTTCAGTAGAACTCGCAAAGAAGGCCTCCAGGCTGCAAGTTTGATTCTCAGCTCCACAGTCCTTTGCCTGTTGGTATTGTTTCTTGAGCGCTTTCAGGGAATAGGGTTAATGATGGCACATCTTGCTGAGGTTTGTCAGCTTCTTAACAAAGGAGAACTGATTCTTTTCATCCCGTGCAGATGGGGTGGTATCATCATTATACTCCCAGACCCTTCCAACTCAGCCTTGTCCGGAGAGCATTTCTTTCCGTTCCCGAGTGAAAAGCTATTTTGGTGGTAAGACCTTAAGGATTTAGTTAAATGATGTTCGAACATGACAGCCTCATCCATTCTTCTCCGTTTTTCCAGCTTTGAGCATGCAGCTCGTTTGCCTTCTGTCCCCGGGACCCTTCACCCCTAACATGGGGCCTTTAGATCTTTGTTTCTTTTTGCCCTTAATAACCGTTTCTCCTGCAACGGACGTTATTTGGGAATAATGCTCACGACGTGAATGCTGCCTGTAGCACTCAACTAAGATGAGAAGCCCAGATGTTTGGGGTCTTTTGGACCTGAGACTTGAATTTCTAGGGAAGCTGAACTTACAGAATGTCATCCCAGGGCAATTTGATATGGAAAAGCCATTAGGAGACAATTGGTGCCTATTTACACCCGGGAAGAACTCGAGATCATCCTGCTCCATGATAGGATTCCCAGACTAGACCTAACCAGATGCTCATCCCAGATGTTTAAAAACAAACAGTGTCTTTAAGAAACAAACACCCCTCTGCTCCCTCTCACCCAGCTCTGCCACTCATCCAGCAAGCTGAGCGCTGCCCCGTCCCCAGAGGATAGGCGTTTAGCTATATTCCCACCAAGCCCGGGGAGAAGGTCCTCTGCAGCCAGAGCAGCCTGTCTCCGCTCCCTGCCGCTTGCTGGAAAGCATGTACCTGTCCATTTGTCTGCTCCTACCAGGTTCACAAGGGATGATTCCACCTCAGGCACGGATAGAAGATTTCAATCATTTTCTCTGACTGTGACAAAAAAAAATTGAGCAGTATCTGTATTCTGAATATGTGGCGTTAGGTATTCTTGTTCCAGGTCATGGTTACACGAAACATTATGAGCTGACCGGTTTTCATGTAGTTTCCTGTGTGACTCCTGTCTGACCCAGTTCTTCGCAAGGAAGAATAATCAAGAGTCTCTTCTGTTCCCAGGGGAGAAATCCATTTGACGTTCATTGATGCCGTGTCACATCCTACTACGTTTAAGTGGTTTTCAATAGCTGGGACTTCCCGGGGGAGGCCTTGGCTACCATCCCACTATCATCCCAGAAAGAGGAAGAGCTTCCTCTCTCCAGAAGAACTAACCCAGGCTCAGCACTTCAAACCACTGGCTTAGCCAGTGCAGTGCAGACCACAGGTACCAGTTAGGTTGTTGGTTTTTAAAACGATTTTAACGGTAACTGGTCAGACCTACTGCTTCTTGCAGGTCCCTGCACTGCGTCACATGACGAAACACGGACAATGACCCACATTTCCCTGACATCACAGCATGAGAGCGTAGAGCATTTTATAATCATAACCCAACCGCCAAATGTCCAGGGTCATTTCCAGGCAAAAGATGGTACTCACACCGGAATGACTGGGAAGAGCGTGGTATAAACGGCAGTAATGAGTGACGGGTTCCTTCAAGGAGTCTAAATGGGGTGCATGAATGAGGCAGCATTTCCTACCTGATTTCTGTAGTGTTTCACGTCACGTCCTTCTAAGGAAAGCGATCCCTGCACAAAGCAATCGATGAGAAGGCGCGGGTGGTGCACGGCACACAGCGTCATTCCCTGAAGAGGCTGCAGACAGCCACGGGCACCGTGCGTAGGAATCGGCACAGGGGTAGGGGGATGCTGCTGCACAAGGGGAAAGGCTAAACCCACGCTATCCAGTAGCCTGAGGCACCTTGATACCTTCTCCAGAAACCCACATTTATGACTCCCACCTTTCTCAGGAAACTCACTCAAACTTCGTCACAAATAACTGCAATAAAGAAAAGCAGGAAAGAGAAGCAGATGGATCGTACATGTGCTTATTTCTTTACGAATACAATACACGAAGCAATAAATGCTCCCCTACGTGGCAATCTCCTCTGTCAAAGATGGAGTAAGAAGGTCCAGCAGGCCCATTGCCAAGTACACGGTGTGCCCACCCACGGCCCGAGTCCTCCAGCCTGGCCGACGAAGGGGTTTCAACAGAGCCGCACGATGCTGAGCCTGCGGCCACCGCCACATGGGCCTCTCTAGCCTTGTCCAGAGATGTGCAAGCTGGATTCGAGTGAACGTGCTAGGGCACCAGGAGTGAAATACCTCTGTCAGCCTGGCTCACGGAGAAAAGCTGGGGAGATGAGCCAGCATGGCTGGCCAGCTGCTGTTCCCCAAGCTTGTTGTGACGTTGCTGTGGCGTTACCACCGTCAGCAACGTGGACTTACCTTGGGAAAGACCAGTAGAAGGCTGCCAGGCTTTTAGCCCAAGCGGCCGTCAGTTCCCACCTGCTTTTTCAGAGGCCAAACTCCAAACCCACACCAAATCCCTGAAGTCTGTGAGGACTGTCAATGAGGGGCTGCTCGATTCCTCTCTGTTTAATTAATCTGTAGCTAATTCTAGTTCCGTGTGCTAGATGTAGTTGTTGTTCCCCTCAACCCCTGATAAATTCCAGGAACATGCAAAGTACAAACAGAAATTTGAGAAGCTGAGAGATGCTGAAAACAATTCTGAGTGCTGGAGGGGAACGGAGCCGCTCTTTCATCCTTGGCCCGCAGCGTCAAACCCCTCAGCGCTCCCTATGCGACGCGCTGGCTTGTAAGGATTCATGTGATAATAAAAAAAGGGAGGAAAAAACATGCAAGCCAATGGATTAAACTACACAATAATTGTTCTCAGATGGACCAACCACACTCTCTTCGTCCCAGAGGGGAATACTTGGATACGTCAAAATGTATCCAATCGAGACAAGGGCCTTCAAACTGCACGAACTGCAAGGAGGAAACCAGCATCAGTCGGTGGCATGGTTGAGCTACTACTGGGAAAGAACCAGGAGCCAGACTTTAAAGAGAAGCTGTATGGACAGGTGAGCCTTCATCCCACCTTAGAAAGTTGATGTCCTATTTAAGTCCAATTAAAGTCAGCAAAACATGCAAACACTTTATTTTCAAGCAGTTTGGTCAATAAATAAAAAAAAAAGAAAAAGAAAAAGAAAAGAAAAATAATCAAAAGCTACTGTAGGCTCGAGGTACCCGGAAGAGACCTGTGAACAAGCGACACAAGGCTACTGTACCTTCTCTGTGGACATCAGGGAGAGTGTCGGTGGGATGCTGCGCTATAGCCGACCGCCTGTACACCATGTGGATTCTTCCCTTTTCCTCTTCCATTTGCTTCCCTCTTTCCAAAGGCTCGATGAAGTATTCATCCTTATCGGTTCTGATCATTCCAGCCTGGCGAGGAAGAGACAAAGCACGCCGAGAGGTCACTGGAGAGCCTGAACACCTGGCCTGATGCCTTCAAGACAAATATCAAGAGAGGCCAATCGCACGATAATCAGCACATTATTGTACTGTGAGGCTCGAATCACCTCTGGCTTTCCTTCCTGGGGACTTCTTGCCAGAGGAGACATCCCTCTGCACTCTGGGGACATTCACCTGGCCCAGGCCACTGTTCAGAAGATGGTGGATACGTATGAGATACGTTACACCTCTTCAAAAGCACAACTAAGACCGAAGTCGTCAAGGACCATCCGTATGTTATGTGCAGCTCTTTTCTGGACATTTATTTTTTTATTTTCAACAAATGGTGATGAGCACAGTCCAGGACCAGGAAATTCATCAAATACAAGCAGACAGAACAGGGAAGGTGTAAGACAGACTATCAAATTTAGCGTTTTAATAAAAAAAATATCCAAAATGTTGCAAACAGCTTCACCACAAGCTTTCCACGCTCTGTGGGTTTTTCCTACGTCCACACTCAAAGTTTCAGCTAGTGAATTTCATCAAATATTGGCTAAACTACAGAAATCTAACGGCCACATTCTTCCTTTGTTCTGCAGCAGCAATAAGTAAGATTTTTGGTTGGAGTAACTCGGGCAAGCAGCACAAAAGTCAGTTCTTCACGCGGCCAGCACACATAATTAGACCGGGAATTAGCAAGCCCCCTTTGTTAGCCAGTGTCTTACTGGCTTCCCATTTTCCTGAGCAAAACGAAGCTTCCTACCTACAGTTCCTACTGGTGTTGACCCTGCCTTGGCACAAAGGGGTTTTTTTGGTATCTAATCCATTTCCTGTGAAGCTGTTGCCTGTGGGTTGGAAGTGGCGCTGGGTGCACAAGCGAAGCTTGGCGTCCCTTCCCAGCCTCAACGTGTATGAAGCTCATTCTCATCTGCGTTAGATCTACAGAGAAGGAGCCACATTGGTGTTTTTGAGAATGGGTGTGCCCTGCTGTGAAAGGAACAGAAGAACAATCGCCAAGCGTCGAGCGCAGTTTCCGTTTTCACAACTCTCCATAAAACACTCTGACAGACCTGACATGTTCCACCCTCTTTATGTTGCAACTCACTGTTTGCTCCTGCGAAGCCTTGCAACCCTGCAGACGCTGACAACCCACCCGTATGAAGAGGAGACACAGACAGCTGCTATTTTCAAAGCCTAATTACTCATTAAGAGGACCAGTACCCAAAGCAAACATCCCACATGCACCTGGAATCACACACAGGATCAGTCCCATCCCTTTTCCCAGCTGGATCTCACTTAGGATCACAGAATCACAGACTGGTTTGGGTGGGAAGGGATCTTTCAAGGTCACCCAGTCCAACCCCCCTGCAGGGAGCAGGGACATCTGCAACCAGAGCAGGGTGCTCAGAGCCCCGGCCAACCTCCCCTGCAATGGTGCCAGGGATGGGGCAGCCACCACCTCTTTGGGCAGCCTGGGCCAGGCTCTCAGCACCCTCAGCGTCAACAATTTCTCCATCTCTCCAGTCTATATCTCCCTCTTCTAGTTTGAAACCATCACTCCTTGTCCTGTCCCAACAGGCCCTGCTCAAAGGTTTGTCCCCATCTTTTGACAGGCCTCCTGGAACACCCCAAGAAGGTCTCCCTGGAGCCTTCTCCAAGCTGAACATCCCCAACTCTCCCAGCCTGTACCTCACACCCACCTTTACGTTCTTACACACCATCTTTTATGGATGATTCTTTACCCCAGACATCAGGTGCATATCGCTACCTTTCATTCATCTTCATGGTAGTTCACCACTTCCAGTGGGTTCAAACCAGGCTGAGGCGTTAGCGCCCAGAATCCCAAAGAAACATGGCAACATTTCTCCACAAAATTCCCAGCCGGAGCGAAAGGGCCGGATTTCCAACCATGATCAACGCGAGGCTCCTCAAGAGCACCATTTCCCACGGATCTGACCTCCCGCAGGACTCGTGACCTCCCGCGGCACAGCGGCGAAGTTAATTAAGCGCACACAAAGTCCGGCATCTCACGCCGACCGACGGCCAACCGTGCAGACCATAATAACCCACCCAAATGCTAACCTGAGCTGCCTGGTGCTTCATACACAAGAGTTAAAGCGCTCTGCTGGAGTTACCTTACAAAGCATGTTGCAAACCACAGTGGAAAAAAAGAAATATTGGGATAAATATTGATTTTTTTTTTAGGTGTTTTCCCCTCCCCAGTCTATTGGAAAACGCGGTTTGGAATCAGCAGGGACACTTCTGGTCCATTTTAACAGCCCATGGGCAAGCGCGAGCGCAGACTCCAGCTTGCTTTCCATCCCGACTTTCCCCCCCCGCCAAATTTCATCAATAAAAACAGCACGGAATTTTCCAAACGGAGGGGGGAAGAGGGGCAGCAGCATTTTGAGGCGAATCTGCACCGTAAACTCTGCTCTCAACCCAGCGCTTTCCTCCCTGGCAGCAGTAGAGAAAAGGCAGCAGGTGCTTAGGGTGCGTGGTTTTTAAGGCTCACTTGGAGAACAGGCTGCGCTGGGTTTGCAACTGGAAATTTTTGGGTTGTTTTTGGTTGGTTTTACTTTTTTTGTTCCACAAAAGCACATTTATGGAGCAACACAGGAAAGCACAGTCTGAAATCTTGGAATGCTATTAATTTTACTGCCTTTTCTTATAATTTAACAACGTTGAAAATTTCCACCCAGCGAAGGACAGAGTTTGAGATCCGTGCTTATGTAAAGTCCATCTCCGACTGTCCTCATCATTCTGACGACGTGAGGATGGGAACACACCAAAACTACCAAAAGCAAACCAAAGGAACCCCCTTCTTCTCAGCACCATTTCAACCTCAACCAAGACTCAGAGTGGGGAGGGAGCAGATTAACCACTCCGCTCTCTTGCGGACTCACTTCTGCTTCTGAAAGCAAATTCCCTCAAGGAATGTCCCTGGAGAAACCCGCTGCGGGTCCCTTCTGCCCACCTGCCTCGCTGCATAACCATCATTCGCTGTCCTGAAACAAGCGTCGAGGCACGTTGGTGGTACAGAGACCCCTGCCCTGGGTCATCCCTGCAGCTCTGTGCCTCCTCCTCAACCCAGAAGTAACGGTGCGTAGCAAACCGAGGGGAAACCTTTCCGCTGAATTAATCCAATGCAGGAGCGAGTCCTTGCCTGAGCGCGTAATAAAAGGTAACTGGGAGCGAGGCCAAACCCAGTTTGGCACAGGCAGCCCACCTAGAAGGACTTCCCAGAGGCCAGCAGCCGGTGCATTCTCTACTGGATGACCCGCTGAAAAAGCAAAACCTGGAAAAATGCCTTTTTCTTTTTCTTTAAATAAGCGCAAGAGGACACAGACAGTAATAAGGGAATTAGGAGCGATCTAAAGCCTTGAGAAAATAACCTCCAAGGGCAGGTTAAGCTAAGGAATGACTTACCCAGCCAAAATCAACAGTATTTAAGGGGGAACGCGATTCCGTATAAATAGGCTGCGGGAGAGGAAAGAACCGCTCATTCAGAGTGCACAACAGAGACCCGTGGAGTCACCGGTAAGAATGGACGCATTGAACTTCCCCATCAAGAGTCAACATCACGGGTGGGATTTCCAGAAGTATTTTAGGAAGTTAAAGGCCCCATTTCCAGCGGTTTGCCACAAGGGATGGTGATTTAGTTCTCAGGGGCGTTTCGAAAAGCCCACCCTCGAATGTCAGAAAGTGAAGGAGCTTGTTTTGCGAGGCAGCAGCATCACACTGTTGGTCGTTACGGAGTCAGGTGCTGCTAACACTTGCTGCCGAGTTTTACTGGAGTGTAGGAAATGCTTTGGGCTGTTAAGAGCCCATAGCTTATTTATTTTATCAAATAAACCCATGACAGAACATCCCCATCTTACCCATCACCTCACGTGGCACCCAAGGAGGTGGCTGAACGCTCTCGTTTTCTGACACCAGTCTGCACCATCCACCTCTATCCCGAGTTCTGGTCCGTTCCCCACTATCCCAGTATCCTTCTTGCTGTCCTCTGATAGACTGGACGTGGTGTCCCCAAACACCAGAGCTGCTTTTTCTCACACAGTATGAAAAAGCTTGACCCAAGTTAGGTTTCTAAACTTCTGAGACCTCAACCTACTTGTACTTATCAGTCATGTCTTACTCTTCCCACCTCCTGTCCTGTCTGCAGCTGCTCCCTCCTGTCTCTCACTGAACTCTGTTGGCTGCATTTCCACCAAGCAATGCTCAGGGACAGCCCACTCCCAAAGGACACAAGCCAGGAAGGTTTAGGTTTCCATCAGAAGAGGCCAAAGCTGGTGTTGGTGAAACACAGGGAATCTTAAAGGATGCGAGTGGGAGAAGTCCTCTGTTCTTCAGGCTGGCCTGTAAGGGTTGGGGGTGCATTTCCCTGATACTATTTATAGAATCAGAGAATGGTTTGCATCAGAAGGGACCTTAAAGATGATCTTGTTCCAACCCCCCTGCCACGGGACACCTCCCACTAGACCATGTTGCTCGAAGCCCCGTCCAACCTGGCCTCGGATGCTTCCAGGGATGGGACATCCACAGCTTCCCTGGGCAGCCTGCTCCACGAGTGCCTAGTTGAAACTGCAGCCAGTCTCGCAGAGAACCCTCTTTGCCCCACTGGTGAAGATGACACAAACACCGTGATGAAAGGACCAGGTGATCCTTGAGGTCCCTTCCAACCTGGCATTCTATGATCTATGAGGGTTTCGGTGCTGCCCCTTTCCCTGTCATTAAAAATTGTATATATTTAAGTAGAATGACATTGAATTATAGCTAAATACTGACAGGTTCAACTATTCTCCATCGACTCAGAGAGCGAGTGGACAATATAATGACTGTTTTCAGGGAAAAATGCTTTCAACCCGGCGCTTTTGTGGCTTGGCTGTTATTTTAGTCTACGTACGCGCTTCTCTTCACCAGATTAGATTTCAGCCGGAATCTGCAGTTTGAAACCCCTGCAGCTTTGTAAGGTGCAATGAATCCACCCTGGGGAAGAAGCGAATAATGCAAATTTAAGTTTTTTAACTGTCCTCAGTGCCCTTGCACTACAAAGAGAAGAGTTTTTAAAACGCTGACACAATGCTCTGGGGAAGGGAGGCGTTAATTAGCAGATGCTTCTCCTAAGCCAGCTTTGAATGGTGTTTGAACTGAACGTGCCCGGCTGCCCTAAGAAATAGGAGAGTGGAGCATTTGCAGATGGTGACACGGCTGCTCCCAGACCTGTAACAGTCCTTGGTAACAACCGAGCGAGCTACGTAAAGACAAAAACTGGCAATAAGCAGTTTGGATCCAAAGATGCCAAAGTCACCTTCGCTCTAGAAGGGAGGTCCAACGTGGGACCCTGCGGCAGCACACGTGCAAATGTGGAGTAAGGCAAAGGGGCTACGTAGCTGGGCTTTGCCTTGGAGGAAGGAAAAATGAGAAGGTAACAGCTCTCACCAGAGGACATGTGGAAGTAGGAGTGTGTGGGAGAGCCAGGCAGCCACTCGCTGGTCCAAGGACAACTAAGAACTGAGTGGGAAAAGGGAAAAACTGCCTGCACAAGGCAGCCACCCCTGGTCTGGGGGAGAAACTATGCTCAGGAGGATCGATCTGCTTGCTTAGAAGAATACGATCTAAATCCGATGACTGCAACCAACACGGGCAAACGCTGTGACAGGTTTTGTCTGCAAGATGTGCAGGAAGACTTCCAGAGCCCCGATCAATTGCCACCCGAGCGCAAGTGAAGGGACTCTGACCACCCAAGGTCAAGAGAGCAGAGGGTTTAAGTAGACCCAAGGTCTGTGAAATGCCATACTCCACTGCTCTACGAGCACGTGTGACGGCTACAGAGGATGGAAGCTTGTGTTCCAAGAGGAAACAAGCCCCCTTAGAAAGGGGCTCCTTCACCATCTGGATGTCCATCCTTAAAGTAGAAGACTCTTCTTTCCTGTGACAAGAGACAGGGCCTCTCAAGCTACGTGTTAGTCAATGTCTGACTGACCTCGCCTGGTGCAACCCTCATCTGCTCCATAACCCAGACACTTCTCCGAGTGGAACAGCGTAACTAGCGGAGTCCTTAGACACGCTCTTTCTGAAGGGAAGGAACAGAAGTAGGACACTGGCAGCAGCAAGTCAGAGAAAGAATCAACACAGACAGTGACGTATTGCCCAAGCTGGCAAAAAGGCAAAAGAATCTCTCCCTTCCTCACAGAGATTTCTCCAAAGCTTCTTTGTTTTCCGTTCCATTCTTCAAAGCACATGGTGGGGGCAGAAGAGGGCTTTATTCCTCTGAGAGAAGCTTTGTGTCGTTCCCTCTGATGAAGACCAAGAGAGGTGCTGCGTAACAGAGGGACGCTGCATATGCCGAGCCTCGTTTCACCTCCCACCAGTGTTTCCAAGAGCACCCAAGACATCCTCCCAACAGCTTGGCTTCCTACAGGGTAACCAAGGGGCTCCATCACCACGCACGCTGTAAAAATGAAATGCAGAAGGTACAGGGTCTGAACTGGGATGTCTGGATCTGTTCTCACCCTGGGACAGAAATCGCTTGCGCGGCTCGTAACAAAACCCTCTTAGAAGATTTTCCACGAGAGAGAAGTTGAGATTAGAACGTTGCTTGGCCTGACGGCCACCAATGCTGACCGAGCCAGAACCGCAGCCAAGGGGCTTGACAGTCAAACCAAAGCAAATCTGCTGCCTCCCAGAACATCCTCCTCCTGACTGTTCCACCGATGGAACTGGGGAAAGGTTTCCAGGTCTCTCTCCTCTTCCTTCTCCCTCCTCCCTGCAGGACAATCACAGGTGGCTGACAGCTCTCTCCTGCCGCTACCTCAATAGAAGCCCCATTGAAAAGCATCAAGAGATCTCTGTTCCCTCGATTTAATATCCCGGCACCCGCCAAGCAGACACCGCATCCTGCCAAGACAAACACGCGGGCCTTGGCAAAAGGGGAGGGGGCAGCTTCTGGAGACAGCCCTCCAGTCTAAACTTCTTAAGGAGTCGATATAAACAGGCTTTTATGAAGGGGGAAAAAAAAAAAAAGGTGCTGCCTCGTCTAAAAACACAGATTCAGCACAAAAAACACTGCCACCTTTCACCCTCTCTGTTGGCTTAAGGTGTGCTCGGCTCAGTGACTGTGCAAAACCTGCGTCACCACTACCTGCCGCTCACCGCTTTCATCCAAAGGCGCGACCCCGCTGGAGTCGCCCCGAACACAGCTTGATTTATGGGGAGGAAAAAGGAAAGCCGAGAGGGACGCTCTGCCTGCGGCATGTCTCCCTTTGCCTGCCTCCACCAAACCAGAGCCATGCTGGGTGGAAAGAAGTTTCCTACCTGCGTAGCTCCAGGGTCACACCTTCAATTCATGGGCTGGAGGTTATTTCTCACACCACACAGGATCTGGGTTTTGTCAAGAATCAAGTGATTCTCTGCTTTGCACGGTCAAAAATATTCTCGAAGCTTCTGAAGTAGTAGTTTGCCCCACGATGACTCTCTTCAGCTTGTGACTACCAAGAAGTGTCTTAATTGTCCGGGATCTCGCCACGTGTCAAGCCCTCCTGTCTCCATTTCAGTACGAGCACACGCGCACCCCTCGCTCGGGGCGCAGGGACCGAAGCACAGAGACAGCTTTGAGAGACTTAAGGAGATAAAGGAACAAAAAAAGGGCACAACAGTTCCATCAGGCACCGTGTCAACACGGTTAATGAAAACCAGGTGAAAGCCACCAAGTATCACACATCTGCTTCTATTTATGATGCTTCCAAGTCCTTTAGACTCGTTGACCCCTGCTGCTTTATCACCCCGTTGTGTACACCGTGCAGCGACCACCTGGTCAAAGTGGCTGCAGAGAAGGGAAAAACAACATCAGTTCCAGAGAAGACTTGATCTCAACGTAGAAAGCTCACCAAAGTGACCAGAAATGGCTTTCATTTCAAACTCCAAGTGAGTACACAGATGACATTTTTTCCCTTAGCCTCACTAAACCAGCAAAGAGAGGAGTCCACCCAAAGAGAAGGGGACGGGCCATCTCTCTGCCCACTGCGTGTGTCCCTGCGTGCTGCTGCTACTGAATGAGAAAGAGAACTAATTGCCCTTTCTGAGGGACACACCATGGAGACACACCAGGATTTTGATGATATTGATCTAAACTCGTAGCCATCACATAAGTTCATAGTCTCACAGGCTTGTTTTGGTTGGAAGAGACCTTAGAGATCATCTCATTCCAATGCCCCTGCCAAGGGGCACCTCCCCCTAGACCAGGCTGCTCAGAGCCCCGTCCAGCCTGGCCTTGGACACATCCAGTGACAGCTGCCCTGGGCACCCTGTGCCAGTGTCTCAGCCCCCGCACAGTGAACAACTTCTTCCTAACTTCTCCTTTAAATCTCACCCCTTGTCCTACCACTACAAGCCCTTGTAAAAAGTCCCTCCCCAGCTTTTTTGTAGGGCTCCTTCAGATACTGGAAGGCTGCAGAAAGGTCTCCCTGGACCCTTCTCTTCCCCAGGCTGAACAGTCCCAACTCTCTCAGCCTGGCCTCCCAGCAGAGGGGTTCCAGCCCTCGCATCATCTTCATGGCCTCCTCTGGACCCGCTGCGACAGCTCCATGTCCCTGTTGAGCTGGGGGCTCCAGAGCTCGAGGCAGCCCTCCAAGTGGGGTCTCAGCAGACCAAGTTACGAGCAAACCAAGGTACACACTTAAAGCCACCTCTGAAAGGATTTGTGAATTCCAGAGACAGCCCCAGCAGCCAAGGAGGGTTTCCAAGCCCTGTGACCGCAGGGGCTGTCCCCAGGAACCCAGGGGCGGGTGGCACGTCACTTAGGGACTCGCAACTCTGGCAGAGCCAGCTTCTCAGTCACGTCAGGGGCTCCAGGCCCCACTGCCGAGGTCCGTCTCGCAGGGCTGGCAGGGAAGGGGGAAAGCTGTCCAAAAGGACATACTTCTCCTGCTGCACATCATCTGAATGTTAAAATATTTATGGCCTCGACATACTTGGCACATAAAAAAACACTACACACCAGAAGAATGCTGGAAAAAAAGCAACACATCAGCGCCCTGTGCATTTTGAGAAGCAGATGTTATCGATACTGTTGCCCGGTGCCTACCGGAGGGAGAGAGAAAGCTTCGAGGTGAAACTCACCCTCCCTCACAGATGGGCCTCCAGCCCCCACGGAGACTCCGGGGGCTGCGGGCGGGCACCGCAGCTTCAAGGCCGACAGTCCCCGCCAGCTGGACCCTCCAAAAGAGCAGTGCTATGTTTTTTTTTCTTGTTAAATGCTACGAGCGAGATAAGCATTTCTTTAACAACAGCAAACCCAATTCTGAGTCCAAGGAGCTCCTCAAACTGTACGCGTTGCTCAGGGCTCACAACCGCCTCGTTTAGTCACACAGCACAAGTTTGTGACCGAGGGGTGACGGCAGATTTTTTAAATGAAAAAAAAAAGAAAAAGAGATCTTCTGCAGCTACAAAGAAAACTATTCTTTGTAGTTCGAATGGCAGGATGGAGACTCAGAAGCAGGATGGAAACATAGGAATGTTTAATATCCTCTTCCGAACTACGGATGCAATATAGGAATAAGAAGTTAAGATTTGCTCGTGCTAAAATACCGAATGTCAGGCTGAGCAGAAACAATAAGCTCGTTTCCTTAGCTCAGGAGAGTTTTTCCTGCGGCTAATCAACCATTTTAAGATGAGCACTTGGATTTAAGCCCCTCTAGCACACCCCCTGTAATCTGGGTAATAACAACACGGCCGCGAGATCGCCGACCTCATCTGATGCCGAGCGGTGACAAGTGATGGAGTCCAAAGCCATGCACAAGAAAATTCCTTTATGCTGAAATTTCTCACGCTTGGTTTTAATCCAAACGTCGCGTTTCTTTTTTCCCCTCTTTCAGAAAGTCTAAGGAAAAAAAGAAAATAAAAATCAATGGAACCCCTTAAGAGCCAGAGGAAAGGAAAACAAACAAACAAACAAACAAAAAACCCAAAACAAACCAACAAACTTGGATTTTATGTGGAAAAATGTGTCTCTATTTTTCATTCTTGGAAAACCCACCCCAGCAACAGCAAAGCGCCGCACAGAACTGGCGCGCAAACTGCTTTGTCCTTAGAGAAGGAGCTGTGGTTTTAAAATATGGGTTATTAAGAGCTGAAAAACATGCAGGGAACACGCTCAGTGCAGGCGAGGATCTCCCCGAGCTTGGCCTATCTCCGTAGAAATATTTACTGAGCACAAATTCTGTCTGGGTGGTGCTTCCAGAAGCTCTCTGCTGGTAACTGGTCGAGGGGGAAATGTTTCAGGCAACAGCAAAACTCACTTCTGGGGAAGGACCCTGAAGTGGGTGCAGGCTGCGGGGCACTTTGCCACGGGTGGATTTTTACACACAGTTCTCTGAATTTTCTGTGCTGCTTTTTGCAGAAAACCTGGTGCTTTCACAAATCCCAGAGCCAGGGGATTGCGGAAGAGTCATCGCTGGAAGGTGCAAAGGAAAACAAAAGGTGTTTGATAGCCTTCAAAGCAGGAAAATTAAGATCTTCAAGAGCTGAACACTCCAAATCTACAAAGCGAATGAAACAATCCCAGACTGTGAACAGCCCATCAGCTGAAGGGTGGCAAAGGGGACACGTGGGGTCAGCGGCACCACGTCCATCGCGGCGCACGAGAGAGGTGTTCGTCCACCCGCTGCCCGTTTGCGGCAGTCAGGAACCACCCCCTGAAGCAGGGGACCTCGCAGACTCCTCCTCGCTCTTCTCTGCTGTATCATAAAGCTGGAATTCATTATTTTTCACATCTTTGGTGAACTGAGAAGTGAGGAGGCTTGTACTGGGACCTAACTGGGGGCTGCTCTCTCCCCAGCCGGCTGTAGTTTCAGTCCCCCTGGAGCTTCTTCCACGGGTCATTTCCACAAATGGTGTAGAAGACTGTGTTACACCTGTGGACCATCAAGTGGGGTAACTGACATGCTCCTGAGAGACAATTGGACACCGGGCAGCTTAATAAAGTCCGTTTCCACAAGTGTCAATTTGCGGGCTTTGCCGAGCACATAAATCAGCTTTGAAACTCTCCCACTCGCCTCTGCTACACGGGGCGTAATGCTACGGGCATGCTACCAGCAGAGGCAACAAAGATGCCCTTACCTCTGAGACCTTGCAAGGTAACAGAATATTCCGTCAAAACTGTGGGCAAAAACCAGTCACCTCCTCAGATGTCAGAGAAGGATCAGAAAACTGATGTATTTTAATCTGAAGAGAAATATTCTGATGATCGAAAGCTCCGAAGTGCCATTTCCAAGTCCCAGATATACCCCAGCTAGCAATGTTTCCATCAAACTCTTTATTGGAAACTGGTTCTACATCTTGATGAGAAAAAAAAAACCCACGGTAGAAACTCCGAAAGCCAACAGAGAAGCAGTTTTACACATCAGCCGTTCCGTTGGGAATGAACCAAGGAAGTCAAATGGCAGCGTGATTTGTAGGAGCTTAGAGAGTGAATTTACTGTCGCATTCACAGCTGCTGCTTCAAGAAAGAAAGTCAAAGTAAGTGGACCATGCAACTCTGAGGTCAAATTCCAGATAGAGGTAAGTACGGTTCTGAATAAACAAGGAACATCAAAAAGAGGCACGGCTGAATATGGCTTCTGTACTTCTCCCCGACCGAAGGCAGTCTTGAGCCTGGCGCAGGCGCTGCTGGCAATGAGAACTTTAAGAGAGACTACAAGGATTCAGTTCTGAGAACATTTGACTACTTCAGTGTCTAATTACTTTCTTTTACTGAGAGACACGCTTGACCATGTTGCATGAAGGGTTGGAGCTTCTTCACGCAGACTTCCTTTCTGGTGCTCCAGGATATGGCATAGTAGTGGTAGAGTTAGAGAATGGTGGGACTTGATCTTAAAGGTCTTCTCCAACCACAGCGATTCTGTGATTCTGCAGATGCCTGCTCCTAAACCCCCTTTCTGGAGGTGACCTGATTAAAACACATCCACCTTGAGCAGTGGCATAACCAGCGCTGCTCAGAATTCAGTCTCATCTTCTCGCCTCCGCCTGACTGGCAACATGCTGTGAAGTGTCTCAATTAACATTCAAATATCCTCTCCAACCTAGAAAGGCAGAGTAGAGCCTAGTAGCAGAGGTGTTAGTTGGACTTCTTAACACCCTGTTCTCCACTTGTGGCTATGTAGCCTATACACAAAGATCTGGCAAACCTCTGGTAGTTCCCAAATCAATCATCTTGGCCTATTCCTGTTTGACATTCCAGAGACACCCGAGGAAGCCCCCAGAGTGAAGTTCTCCTCTTCTAAAGAGTTTGTAGACAACCTGGATTTCATCCTGAGGAACTGTGCAAGACTGTCAGAGCAGATGGGATGATGGAGTCCTCTTTCATCCTCGCTTGCAATTATCAATAACCTGCTGCCACTCTCTTCAACAGAGGATAAACAGACACCTCCATTTAAGATAAGCATCAAAACTTTACTTTCAGTTACCAGAAAGTGTCTACAAAAGCTTCCTATGAGCCTATTCCGAAAAAGGCTAGACCCTCTCTGCCTCTTTTTGTTTTGAAGGGCTATAGTTGAGGGGAGACCACCAATTGATGTCCTCCAGTACCATTTTGGGAAGCTATTCAAACAACAAGATCCTTCTTCAGAAAAAAAAGCTTTATTCCACACAGCTGCTTACGGATAAACCAACACAGCCCTTCAGAAGTCTGACCACCAGGATGGCAGCTCTATCCCACTCACCACTGCCTGGCCAGCAGGGACTGTGAAGCGCTCGGCACCCACTCCCCCCAGGCTCTGCAGCCTGGTAAAGTCCAGTGGCATTCTGAGACTCAGTGGTGTATTCTCAAGGTGGAACAAAGGATTTCCTTGGATTATAGAGAAATAGGGCAACTTTAGGGGTTTTTTTAATGCCCTCTGCAGAGCAACCTGGAGACGCAAGTACAGGTGAGCTCCATGGACAAGGGCAAAGCAGCAGCTTCAGCAAAACACGTTTTCCTTTAAGATTAGCTCAAAGAGTGTTGTAAAACCACAACCGTTCAGTAGGGACATGCTGCTGGAATATATAAACTCGAACCTGCCCAAAGCCGCGCACGAGCGGTGTTTATTTTCCCATATTCATCGCCATAAACAAGCATCCCTTTCACAGCTCAACCACTTTCTCACCTCTGTCAGCGACTCCACCACCGAAATGAAGAGTAAGCAAAGAACCCATGATAAGGGGACAGTCATTCTGCTTTTTAAGACACAACAACTCCAGACAGGGACGGGTGGACTTAAAATACGCCGCTTTACTCAGGCTTCCTTTTCCTTAAAATATGCCCCATGAAGAATATTTTAAAATACACCAAAAACCCCCCAAAAATCCTATTTTCAGGCTTAACTGCTGCTCTCCCCTTGAGGAGCAAAAGGTTTCTCTCTCTCTAAAATATGCAAGGGCAAGGAAAGCCCCAGGAAAATACTGCTCAGTAGGTTTGTACTTGAAATAGTTTCTTTTCTGAGAAAGCAAGGGATGAGCAGTTCAATCAAAAACAACTACGCACGCTATTAAAATAGACATCTTTTTTTAAGTCAGCTGTTGTTAAGTGAGAAGAAAAGGGTTTTTTTTCCCCCCCTTTTTTTTTCTGATCAAGCACCACCAGCAGAAATGAAGAAGGAACTTGAAGCATTTAATCTTTGGAAAGCTTATATTAAAAAAAAAAAAACAAACCCAAAAAACAAAACCAACAACAACAAAAGAAAAACTATTAAAAAAAAGTGTGTCGGCATCGTGTCCAGGCTAATCCCAACATCCATATGACAGCAGCAGGCCACACAAGCCCTAGCCAGGGCCCTGGAACCACCAGGCAGGCTCCAGCAGCCCAGAGTTTGGTCAGGAAATCACGAGCCCTGGGTTTAAGCAAGGAATTATCGTAATCAAAGTGACGAAAGGGAAAAGTGAGTTACGTCAAAGGTAGGACTTCAAATAGCTCACTAGAGTCTGCTACAGTCCCAGCTCTTGCTCCTTCCTTTTCCTCCTCAGAAACCACGTGCACCCAGGGAAGGCTACCGGAGAGGAGGAGAAAAAACCCCAATGAACTCAGTTGTCCACAATCCTTCTTCTCAGAAGGGATTTTCCTGGTCCCAATTGGTACCCAGAGGCCCAAGGGACCCGACGTGCCCCAGCAGTGCCCTCGCTCTCTGTCATGGCCGGAGCCACATCAGACAAACCATGGTGTGGGGATGCGCCACGTACTTTACCTCTTATTTATTTAACCAGATCACTTTTCCCTTACCCGAAATTCTCCCCAGCACCTTTTGCGGAGGGAAGCGGTGGCCAACGGGACAGCAAAACAGCTCCTGCCGGAGGGATTTCTTCAGCTCACCGTGACCCGTCAGGCCTTTCGCTTCTGTGCTCCGTTTGAAAAACAAGTGACATCTTTTTCCGTTTGGAAAACCCATTCCCCAAACCAATTGCATATTTCCGTGCTACGAGAGGTATTTGTGCAGATCCTTATATCTTGGCCCGGTTTGGTCTGCGTGAAGCCCACAGCAGCGCTGCTGCCCAGCTAGTCACTTTTTCCTACCACCATGTGATCCTTGGAACCAAGGGACAGGGAGCCGCAGTCCGTAGGAAAATCGCCCCTTTGGAGGAGCACTCGGCGGTTCAACATAAAGTGTACAACCAAGTGGAAACTCTGAGCATAACCCTCTCTACTACTTCCTACTCTGTCCACCAAGTACAAAGCACGGAGGGTTTCCCCGCTTGCCATCCTTGAACCTGCAGCCAGGAGTTGGTATGAACAACAGGTTTCTACAACTATCTGCTGAAGCAAAGAGGTTCTCTCTGCACCCCTGAAAAAAAAGAGCTTTTTGTTCAGTGGGTTTAGTCTTTGGTCATGGGCTGAGGTTCCCCACAGGAGGCAGAGAGGAGTGAGAGCTGAGGTGGGGTTTGGAAGGTCTCAGATCCACTCCCTGCTCACATCATCTTCTGCAAATGCTCTCCAAGAAATTCACACATCGACCTGTCTTGCAGACACAAGATCTTTGGCATTTTACTGTGAGAGAGAAAGCTTCACCGAGGTAAGTTTTGGTGAGAGCTTTAGGAAAAAGAAGAGGGTTTTAGGTGGGAAAGGGCAATTTGTTCTAAGTGAGCATGGGAGGATTGCAAGGCAGGAAGAGAGAAGGAGACACGAGGGCTAAGAAGTGAGGCAAACCCATTGTTAGCCCAAATTTAGGACCATCAATTAAAAAAGCTCAGTAAAACAAACCCCCAAAACCAAAAAGAAATGAACGGAGCTTGATCAACCAGCTGCATAAACTTGACACTACACAAAGTCAGGGTGAAACAGCCGCTTGTTTTGACTGACAACTTGAAGGAGAAGCAAAGTAGGGACATAGGAGAATTTCCATATTCTATTATTTTGCACTACACCAACACTTTACTCCAACAGCCGTCCCCTCCCTTCTCAATAATCCTTCCCGTGGTGTTTTACACGACGAGCCTGAAGTCCTGATTCAGCGACACGATGGCCCTGCATTTTTAGAATCATAGAATCGTTTCGGTTGGAAGAGACCTTCCAGATCATGGAGCCCAGTCCCTGTCCCTCAGCACCACAGTGGGCTTGGAAACCCCTCCAGGGATCACGAGGACTCCACCCCTGCTCTGGGCAGCCTAGGACAGCCCTGGACACCCCTCCAGGGGAACAAATTGTTCCTCGGGTCCAACCTGAACCTCCCCTGGGGCAACTTGAGGCCGGTTCCTCTTGTCCTGTTGCTTGTTCCTTGGGAGCAGAGCCCGACCCCCCCTGGCTCCAACCTCCTGTCAGGAAACTTTTCCCAGTTTCTGGAGCTTCTGCACTTCAAAAAAACCCTCTTTACTGTGGACTGCTCCATCTGCAAGGTCTGTATGAGCCTCTAGGAAGTGCTCCATACCAGAGAGGTGACAGGATGAAGTCTAAGCCCAGCCTGACAGTGAGAGAGAGACCGCTCCATCTGCACACAGCAGCTCGCGGTACAGACAATATTCCTCTTCAGGATGCTGGAATGAACCTTATTGAGAGCTTCCCACGTCCTCTAACCACATGCTCAGCAGCAGTTTTGAGTGTTTGTCTCTAAAATGCTGAGGATAAAGTATCACCGGCTCCTGGAAAGCTATTTCTCCATTTAGTGACACCGACTCGCCAGCTTGGGGGAAATGCAGTTGAAACAACACATCAGTACCAACACACCAACAAGGAATGAGCCTTAACTCTTCAGTCTTGATGGCACAACAGCAATGAATGAGCATTTGAAACAAATCAAAACGCCCTGAGACTGCTTAGATTCTCTCATGCACTTAACCACGTGGCTCAACCTAACGAGCATAGTTCAAAGGCTTTTCCTGAACCATGGCTTAAGTATCTCTAGTTTGAGACAGTCCAACCATATTTGCCCAAGGAGAGTAACTGTCCACGTCTCTATATGTCCTTCTGGTCAGATGCTTCACCTAAGTCTATAACCATTAACGGACTCATGCCAAAACCAGCACAGGTAGGGAACTCTCATCAGTTTCCTCTCAGAAAGGGTGAAATTAAGACACAAAGTTAAGGTGAACATTTCAGAGGTCCCTGCTCTCAAGAGCTCTGTGTTAGGGGATTACCACGTCAGACAATTGAGACCAGACTTGGAGGATATGCTATCAAAGAGACGCAAACAGCTGAACTTTCCAACCAGCGTATGGGGCTCTGGGCTTGAAGGCCACGGTTTTGCAGCAAACAAAGCAAGTCACATTGTACTTGGTATCTGAAGTCCAAGATCAGAGATCCATCGCTCTGGGCCTGGCCCTGTCATGTAAACAAGCGAGGTCGACGCTCTCTTAGGAACGTCCCCACTCGGCACTGCGTACATGCGAAGAGGATCCAGACCACAACTCAAACAAAGGAGACACGCGGCTATAAATCACAGAATCAACAAATGCCTTGGATTGCGAGGGACCTCTAAAGGTCATCTAGACCAAGCCCCCTGCAGTGAGCAGGGACAAATCCATAGTTCAGACTGTACGCACAATCCACAGGCATCCATCACGTGCCAACAACGGGTTGGGTTTTGTTACAAAAGGAAGAAAGCTCAGCAAGAAACGGAAGTAACTTTCTCCGTGACAAGAGGTAGAGGCTAATTTAAATCTTTTTCTTTCTAAATGCAAAGTTTGCTGTGTTCTGTGAAACATCTGTAATGTTTTCTTTGAGGCTGGTCACGTTCTGCACCTTCCCCACAGATACAGCACAACACCGGGTGTAAGCAACCCATGAAAACCGCCACCTGCCAGAGCTGCTCTGAACTTTGTTCCACCTCTTGGAACATCCTGCAGTTGATTTTCCTGCTTCCCTAAACCACGTGCTCCTCTAGATGCATACCAATACTTTCTTAGCAACCAGTTACAAGGTCAGAGAGTAATCTGGTAGTAATCTTGCAGTAACTTTTGCACAGTTAAGCCATTAAACTTCCCGGAGCATTTTAGCACAGGAAGCCCATCGCACAAGTCAGGCAGAGAAATACTGTCCTGTGCCACCTCTGCTCGCCTGGGAGTAGATTAACCACCACACTTAGGGATCTGCAGTAGATGAAACGCTTCATTTAGCGTGGGAACACATGGAACGCGTTCCTATGGCTACCCAGAAGAGAAGGCACCAGTAACACAACCAGATGTATGAAATTAAGGTCCTCGTGGCCATTTGAATGATCTGATCTTCACGTGCAGGACAGAAGGGAAGATGTTGCTCAGATGCAAATAGGGAAGGGGCAGTGCAACTGGTGCAGGAAGGCTTGCGATGACAATTGGGTGAATTCTATCACCACTGTGACAACAAAAGCCGAGATTTTGGCCAAAGCAAGAGCAGAAACACACAAAGAGAAACCCACAGAAGGAGCGGCTTTCTGAAATGCAAGTGATAAAAGCAACAGGCAGCTTCTCTGTGACGAACTAAGTGTTCTGCTACGACGAGGGCACGCGCTGTCCTCCAAAGGAGCAGGGTTATCTCCACGGGGCATTAAGCAGATGTGAAGATAGGAATTTGCAAAGCTGATGGCCTGACGATGACTCTCACTGCCAAAGCAGCCACGTCAACTATTTCAAAACAGAAGCGGTCAAATATTTTGGGTTTTAAAGGGGAGTTTAAATTCAGGCAGAGACCACGGGCAACATCTCGCTTTACTGGTGCAAAGAGCGAGTACTCCACAGATTTACAGTTAAGTCATGAAACTATAGCAGCTTTATGCTCCTCAGAACCGCACACCTTGTGCTGAGAGCAAACACCCCACGATACAAAACCCAGCAATGTGTACAGGGGACACGTCAGCTCCTTTTGTCACCAAGTGTCTTACGAGTCATGATGAAAAACCTCCTTACGCACATAATGGAATCCGTGAGGTCTTCTGCTAGCTTGTGGCAAGCCAAGTGTTCTTTTGCTGTTCCTTACAAGACCAAACTTGTTTTTCTAAGCTATACATGGAGACGGTAGCTACCAGCATGATTCCCTTCTCCCAGAAGGTAAGAACCCAGCTGGCTACACTGGAGACTATGTTCTTTGAAGTCAAAAATAAATCTTTTCAACAGACACATGGCTCTAGAATTTCTCACTCTTGTTCCAGTTTCTATTAAGCTGTATTATCTCACTCTTCACATCTTTGGGATTGTCCTATTTATTTTGATCAAACATTCTAGCCGGGTTGAGAGACGCACAGTACAGGCACGGAGAAGCCCAAAGTTACTTCTGCTGGCAGGAGTTAAAAAAATAAACCTTAAAAATCCATAAATCTGAAATCCCATCAATTTTCAGGATTACTTGCATGTTTCACAGTCTCTTGCTTACAGCTCCAAAAGACTGTGACAACAGCTAAGTGTAGTAAGCAAGCGAGAGGGCTCCCCAAGACGGTTTCCAACCAGAGCTTGATGAAACCCCTGTAAGACTGCAGTGGATAGCTTGGGTTGAGGTGAGCAGAGACGACACTGACTCGGGAGTATTTATCCCCTCTCCTCCTCTAACAGAAATCACTTGTTTTCCTGCTGCAGTCCCTAACCCCATGGGAAGCACAGGAAGGGCTTCTCCTGGGTGCTACGGGAAAAAAGCGGCAATAATCCACACAAATGAGAAATCTCCTGTTCTTCACCTAGGACCCCTTTTGGGATATATCTGCTGTCTTCCGATGCTTGTGAAGAGAGCAACTGCTTCCTTTCAGTCAGCCAAAAACACAACACGAGCAGCTTGCCGGCCACATGGCAATCTCTGCCGAAGCCGCCGTGCTCCTTCATCTAATTCCAGTTAATCCAATTTGTTGTCTTAACGTGCTGTCTCACTTAACACAAGACCTTCATTCAGGATTACTGCTCAAACACAGCTCTCAACCCAAGGGCCTCCTCCATTCCAGGAACCACATCTGAAGCCACATCTATCCAGGCAGATGTAAACACGATGCCCTGCCAACAGATCCTCCTCAAAAACCACCAGGAACCAAACCGAACGCACTGAAACAACATCAGCTGATCGCCTCAGGCGTACACACTGCCAGTGGGTCCCATCTTTAAGTAAGGGAAGGGAAGGAGCTTTGGTTGTGCCCAGCCCTATGGTGTGAATGCGGGGTCTGAGACGTCGATGCCGTGGCTTGGGCAGCGGCACACAGCAGAGGCTCGGAGCCTTGCCAGCCAGTGCTTATTGCAACGCAGAACCAAATCACTACAGACTGGCATGTGAGAGGGAGAGGGAAGCCTGTTTCCAAGAAGGGAGACTTGTGGACCTGTTCACACGATTCCTCTCCTGACTAGACAGCAGAGTAACCACCGCATTAATCTTCCTGGACCTTGTGGTCACGTTCCACTACTGTGCCTGCTACCTAAAGAGCACAAGGTATGTACTGTTAGCTCCTCTTGCCGCGTGATTGAATTAGCGAATGCTATGTGGGCTCGATACATGCCCAGGCTTTCAATATGGGATTTGTGTACCCAGCCCATCACTGCATCTGCTGAAGCCACAGCGAAACATCACATGCAGCAACCAGCCAGCGCAGCTGCCACCGGCCTGGCGCAGCTTTGACAGGGAGCCCTTTAGAGGCGTGAGGCGCTCGATTCTCGCGCGATACCTTCAGCTGAAACAAAACTGCGTGTAAGGGAATGAAAGGCATGGCTGTTTCGGAAAGAAACCCTTGGAAACTTCAATCAGTTGCTATTCTTGGGCTCCAGGGCAGCCCACGATGTTGCTACCCAAGAAGTAAATGGGGATGATTCGGACACCAAGTTCTCTGCTCGCTCACCCAGAGGTCTTCTTTTGAGCCTCAGAATTACTTCAGTATTTAAGTGTCCCATTTGTAACACCTCATGAAAGTAAAAAGGAAAGCTGACAAAACGCAGGTTCGATCTCTCTCTCTCTCACACCAGCAACATTAAGGACTCAACACACTCAAGAGAAACACTCCCAGAATAAATCAGCAGCCCTGAGGCAGTTTTCAAGGGATATAAGAAATCAAGTACTTTAAACCCTATCATTACCAACATGTACTTAAAAGCAACAAAAACTGTGTGGCAAGTGGTAAAACGCCAGACGTTACTGCCACGGAACAAGCCTTACCAGCCCGTCGCAGTTGCTGATGGCGACGGAAGCACCGGGGATGTCCGTGATGTCTCCCACGTAGGCGCAGCTGGTCCACAGGGGTTCTCTTTTCCATAACCTCTCCGTACCAGTTCCAACCTGACTCCCATTACCAGCATCATTTTCAGTTTCCACAGAGTCTTCGTACCACTCCACCACGGCCTCAGGAGCCACTAAACGAGTGTTGGGTTTCAGCCGGAGGTGGAATTCCCTTCCAAAGGCAGTGATGTTAAAATAAAGCCGCCTGGGGTTCTGGGGCACCTCCCGCGTTGATCTTCTTTGGTGACTTGCAGAGAGGACGTTGGAGATGTAGCTTCCGTCTGCATTGGTGCTAACTGGAATCACTAACCCGTACGGCCTCGGTCTGCTTTTTCGTAGTTCTGCCAAGAGAAATAACCAAAACCAAACTCAAATTAGAACAAGAGCAGGAATGGGCCTGAAGACCAGATGTGCAGCTACAGAAGCAGAGGTCATCAGAACAAAGGGTAAACGCAAGGACACAACAGGCTGTTGACTTGACTGTTCAGAGAGCGCTCCCGGGGCAGCTCATTTCATAGAATCAGAGAATCCCAGACTGCTTTGGGTGGCAAGGGACCTTTCAAGGTCACCCAGTCCAACCCCTCTGCAGGAAGCAGGGATATCTGCAACCAGAGCAGGTTGCTCAGAGCCCTGGCCAACCTCCCCTGGGATGGTGCCAGGGATGGGGCAGCCACCACCTCTCCGGGCTGCCCGGGCCACGCTCTCTCCACCCTCAGTGTCCAAACTATCAAATGTAAATCTACCCTCTTTCTTTTACTGCCACAGCACATCACAACGACAGCATGTTCAGGCCTAACGCGTAGGACAAGCACACCGAGCTAGCACGGGCAAACCTAAGGGAGGTCATCACTGCTCTTCCTTAGCTGGAACACTCAGCCTCATACATCCTCCCCTGGGTACCCCTCAACTAAACACATGCCGCAGATGCTGGGGTAGACAGTAAGCGCACGCAGAACACCGTCCACATGCCAAAGATTTCAAGGAGCCCATCTTTTGAGACGTTATTCTTGTAGAACTTACAGAGAAAGCCCTAAAGTGTTCACTCAGATTTACCTGGGGTGTTTCCTGGGGTTTAGATTTGATTAAAAGGCACAGAAGAGGCAAAAACAGAAACAGGGAAAAGAATCCAGCAGATACCACGTACTGCTGAGAAAGGAGCCGATGTCAGCAGTGCTGGAAGCAGGAACCCTTCCCTCTGCAGAGCTCCTCTAACCAACCCCCTTACCCAGCAACTTGCTATTGCCCTTCCTCTTGGCACGGCTTGAGTAACTGAGTTCAAAAACAACAGGGGAAATAAAAAAAATTAAAAAAAAAAAAAAAAAAAAAAAAAAAAAGGAAAACAACACAGAACATGACAATGTTT
>JANIJG010003138.1:0-11063 GCA_024611175.1 Megaceryle torquata | reverse complement strand
GTGGCCTTTCACTTTCCTGCACCCCTCAGTGTGGTACACAGGATTCAGCAGTGGCCTTGGTCTGCACACCAATCCTTCGTAGTAACTCTAAACACAGGGTGTTATCACTGCCAGCAGCAGTGTTGAAACAGGCTGCTGACTTCAGACAGTGCAGTTAGAAGAACTGAGCTGAAAAGTAGAATCCCTGAACAGAATTAGTACTGTTCTCACTCAAACCAGGACAATATTAAAAATTGTGTACAGTGTATTGCCATTGACAAAGATGCTGATGAAAATGCTAGATGCTTTTCTTTTGAAGCATTGTAAACTAGAGGCTAAGAATTGCTACTATTTGCATATCACAAAGCCTTTCTGCTCATTTTTCACCTTGCCTTTCACATATCCTTCAAACATGCAATCAATTTAGGATCAACCACTTTATGAAGTAATACAGGAAGCAATGCAACGACACATGGAAGGCATAAATTTCAGAGAAAGGAATGCTGGCCCCCAGATAGATCAGAACATGAGAGATGAAGGTAACATATATAGAACACTTGCTATGCAATTCAGAGGATGATGATTATATTTTATATTTCTTTTCCTCTAGCTATTGAGTACATTTATGAAGAATCAATATTTAATACAACTAAAACCGTTATTACTTTAAATGCATTTAATGTTTAAAAAATTGCCTAGTTTGTTATCAGTAACTGTTTATACATTGTGGTACAAGTTATCTTCAAATGGAAGTTCACCTGAACTCCACTTACCTTCAGAAACTTGCATCTGATCTCTAGTTTGGAGGGGTTGTTTGTTTATTTAGGAGGTTTGGGCTAGTGGGGGCAGTTGGGGTTTTGTTTAAAATGCAGACTTCACATGTCATATTCTTGCTTGGCAGGTTTTAATGTAACTGCAGGTGTTGACCATGAAACTGGGTTTGTCTTTGGAGGAAACCGCTTCAATTGTGGTACTTGGATGGACAAAATGGGGGAGAGTGAAAGAGCTCGCAACAAAGGAATTCCAGCTACTCCAAGGTACAAGGGGGATTTTTAAAATACTTTAACTGAAACTATTCTGTAGAACTACTGTGCCTTCCATTAACATATCTGAGAGATGATCTCTCAAATATTTTTTCTGTAGTTCTTTCTGTACTAAAGTGTTAATGGTAAATTTTTGTTGTGCTCATTTGAAGAAAGAAGGTGTGTTCTTAGGAAACGAAGCCCTCAGCTTCTGGCATGGTTTTAGCTCCCTATAATAAGTCAACTTTTGAATTCAAGTAGTAAAATGTTATTTAGGAAAGACTGTATACATGTGCTTAACAGTACTTTGTTATTTAGACTTACAGGAGATATCTATTGATAATTGTTGTGTTGTTCAAATACTACTTATTTAGAATTCAAAAATATCTGCATCATCTAAGTTTTGAAAGTTCAGGTTAAACATTTAAAAAATAAGCTCTTTACTTTGTATTAGCAAACTGCTGCAGGCATCCTTGCTTGAGTTTAGTACTGCATCAGTTTCAAATGGATTGCCATCTGTTGGAGAGAACTGAAGGAAAAGGTTGTTTTGCTTGATAAGTTAGGCATTTTAATTTGGAACCAAGAGATGTTGAGGTACCTGCCCTAAAGCGGCTAAATTAGCAATGATGGAGAACAACTGTCAAGCGGATAGTAAAAATATGATATAATACAAAATTTATGCATATGGTGATTATCTGAATATCATATGTAAAAAAGAAGCCAGTCCAAGAAGTGCATTTAATGCTTATTTTAATGCTTCTCCTTTGACTTGAGTAATCTATCGTGGCAGAAATACTATGTAAGTTAGCAAAGTGCACGTGCAGGTAAGAACCTCTGTATTGAAGACAGTTTTAATATCAGAGGACTGAGTTGTTTGGTGCTGATCCTTTTTTCATGTTCTTAATCACTTGTATAAAATTACCTTAAATCTTTGCAAACAGCTGGATATGATAATACCAATTTAAATTAGTATGTTGTACAGAAAAAAAAAATACCTGTTAGTCACTTTACAATGAAGCTCCTTCCCTGACTGTTAGCTGATGGAAAACCTCACCTGTTTTCCACCCTTTCCTTCTGTCCTTTCTTCATCAAGTGGAATCCTACTGATCTAAATAAAAGTGAATTGACACAGTCTGCTTATGCTAATGTTCTCTTCTCTTATTCTACACCCTTCATGAAACTTAAAAGTACCTAGTAAAACTGAGTGTGCCTATAAGTGGCAGATGAGCTTCAGCACAAATAAAATTAAGATATATATTTAACGGGAAAAAGCCTAAACCATACCTACACAATGTTGTCAGAAGGAAGCTACAACATGGGAAGGAAATCAGAGTCATGGGAAGCTTTATGAAATCCTCTCTCTGTGTACAGCAGCAGCCAAGAAAGCTAACAGAGTAACGCTACTGGGTGTCATCAGTAAAGGTTTTCAGAACAAGACAGAGGGCATCATTCTGCCTCTTTGTGAAACCTTGTACCTGCCAAGATGCACTTGTCTTCAGCTTTATGTTTGGAGCTGGTCTCAAGAAGGATGTAATAAAGGGTGATACAGGCAAAGGCAGCTAGCACTCAAAGGGATGGAGTAGCTGCCTTGCAAGGAGAGATTGGAGTGTCTAAGGATTCTTAATTTTCAAGAGAATAAGGGTGAGAGGTATGAGTGAAGTTTAGAAAATCCTGACAGTAGTGATGAAGTTGGAGCTGTTACAAAATGCTGCAATACTGTAGAATTTCGGGATGCTCATGTAAAAGAAATAGAGGAATAGTAGAAAAATAGGGAAAAATAAAGTGTCTAAATATGATACTTACAGATTTTTTTTTCTGTTACTTACTGGACTTCTTAGAGTAATTCTTGGGCTTTTTTATCATTACGATTTTAGAGATGGATCTGCCGTGGAAATTGTTGGCCTGTGCAAGTCGACTGTTCGCTGGTTGATGGATTTATCTGGGAAAAATATCTTTCCATTTCATGGAGTCACTGTAAAAAGACATGGTAAAACTAGACACATCTCATAATTGCATTACTGGAGTATAAAAATTACTGTAGCCATGATTTCATTGTTTCATAGCATCAGGGGTGATTATCAAGCTACTCGTGATGAACTCTATTTGGCCTAAATGTGGGGAATCACCAGCTGGGGAGAGGTGATCCAAGGTCTGCTCCTATCATCTTGTCAGAAATTCAGGGAGAGAAGGTTGAGTGACATTTATCCTACTGTTTTGACACTAGTCTCTGAAGTCTCCAAAATAACAAGAATGTGTGTACTATGTACTATAAAAAAGCTGATATGTTACCATGCTGAAATGTTAATTATAAACATAAACTTAATTAAATATTTACTACAGATCACAGTATCTTGTACTGTTTGCTGCTAGCTAGCTGCAACTTCAAGTGTGTACAAAAAAAAGCTGTGCATGTGTAGTAGTTGATCTGCTGTAGAATTCAACTTTATAGATCATAACTTTTTGCAATGCTACTGTGGCCTTTGTTGTGTTAGGAGTATCTTACATAAAACTTCAATAATCAGAACAGTAAAAAATATGATATAAGCATACTTCTGTTGTTATTGCTGTGCCTATTTCCAGAAAATAAAACCTGTATGTAACATCTTGTAGGAAAGGAGGAGACTATCACATACGAGGAGTGGAACAGAAAAATTCAAGGACACTTTGAAAGGCTGTTCTTTGTCTCTGAGAACCCAGCAGATCCTAATGAGAAACATCCAAATCTTGTTCACAAACGTGGAATTTATAAAGACAGCTATGGAGCTTCAAGCCCGTGGTGTGATTACCAACTCAGGCCAAATTTTACAATAGCAATGGTTGTGGTAAGTGAGGGGGAGTGGGGGGAAGCATTTGCACTTAAAATTTTATGATTGCATTAAGCTTGCATTGTGAAGTTCATCTCGGTGACATTCTATCAGAAACATAAATTGCTTAGAATAACTTTTTAAAAGGTGTTCTTTTCTATGCTTTTAATATTGCTCCATCTCGGAGTATCTCCTAAAAATAAATCCTTGACAAGAATTACCTAAATGAAATTGCTGCCCATTGTATAGCTAGGATAAATTTTTAGTGTTCTGTATTCAGAATATCTTTTAAGGTTAGGTCTGGGAGGCCACTCTTTCCATCAGATCGGCTAAAAAGCATGGATTGTTTGTCTTTATCAGCTTTGTCAAGAGTTCATGTAATAACACTTAGCAAGTGTATTTAATATAAAATGAAATTGTTAAAAAACACTGGATAGCTTCTGTCTTCTGGAACCTACAAATAAGAATTAGCAAGAAGTTGATTTAGTAATAAAACTTGGGCTTTTTGTGGACTTATACATTTGTATTCAAAGTCTTGTGTGCACGTGCTCAGAGTTTACTCACTAATTCTTTACTATTTTATTAGGCCCCTGAGTTGTTCACACCTCAGCGAGCTTGGAAAGCTTTGCAAATAGCAGAGGAAAAACTGCTTGGTCCATTAGGCATGAAAACCTTAGACCCAGAGTGAGTATAGTAGAGATAAGAATGTGTTAATTACAAAACATGACAGTTAGAATTATTTGATCTGTGGGGGTAGGGTTTTTTTGTTTAAATCCTCCTATCTATCTGTGAAATAAGGCTGCAGTTAATTCTTCTGGAACAATTATTTTGCTGTTCTAAAAGTCCATGCAATTGATTTTTATTTACATAGACAATCACTAGGTGTGTTTTTGAATGCCACACAGTAAGCAAGTCATAAAAGATGTTGAACCTGCTTCTTTAGGCATACTTACATATGAAACAGTGCATGGCACTGCAGTTTCATTAAAAGCATAAGGGCAAAATTATGAATTCAGGTCATTCCAAGACTTAAACCATTTCATTACTAGTTTAAACCATATTTGGAATTCCATTGTCTTTTAAAATACAGAACCTGGTGGAGACCTCCCTAACTTAACCATCATTAAATGTAAATACCGTATCAAATTCTAGGTTAATTTCTGCTTTGCTTTTTTATGCTTTGTTTGCATAATGTATTTTTTCTTTCTTGCAGTGATATGGTTTACTGTGGAGTATATGATAATGCACTTGACAATGACAACTATAATGTAGCCAGAGGTTTTAATTATCACCAAGGACCTGTAAGAGCCAGTTTCTTCAATCTTAGAAAATGTGCTGTCACCTTTTCAAACTGACAGATATAAAAATAATAATCTCTTCATTCTTTGTTTAGGAATGGCTGTGGCCAATTGGATATTTTCTTCGTGCCAAATTGTACTTCTCAAAGTTGATTGGTCCAGAGATATATGCAAAAACTGTTGTCATGATTAAGAATGTTCTTTCTCACCACTACGTTCACCTTGAAAGGTAAGACACCAACTAACACAAATTCACAATATTCGTTCAAGCTAGTGGTATCTACTCTCCAATTGCAAAGTGACGAGTCTGTAATATAAACAGCATCTGTTTTCTGCCAAAAAAAGTTCACTACTGTATGTGCTGTTGCAGATTTCAAGTCAGGTTTGAAGGGCAGCCGAGATCTTCTTATAGATTGCAGAATTACTAATATTTACCTTTATAAAGACAGGGTGAAATGAAGTTTATGTAAAACTTGGGCTCTACTTTCATATAAAAAAATTAAGTTCAGAAAAAATTTTTTTTAAAAAAGCAAAATATTTCAAAAGAACTTAAAAAACCCAAAATAGTTAGAGAGTTACTAGTTACAGATGAAAAATGTGGCAAATAAGTTGCTGCTGAATCTTGTTAGGATTTCTTGTGTTATGAATTACAAAATTACTGTGACAGTGGTTCAAAATCTTAATAACCTTGATCTTCTAAGAAGGCAGAGGACACTTGCTTATGGCCCTTCAATGTTTCCTTGCCTTTTGAGGCCTCCCTTTTAAAAACAAAACCACCAAACACACAAATTTTCCCCCTTTTTCTGCCGTATATTTAATTTTTGAGGATTTGAGACAAATGAAGCCAAACAAAACACAAGTCTTGCCCTTGATATCACTTCCATGTAATCTGTTCTGCAGTACTTCAAATGTGCATTTATATGTACACATAAGAGTAACTCAGTAATATGGTCATGACAGAAGGGTTTATCTGACCACATGAGGGGGGAAAAAAGGGATTTTTAAGCACCTTTTTGCCTTTATAGTGTCTTTTCCCAGTGTCACTTGATATTATCACCAAATAACTTGGAGTTTGTTAACATTCTTTGTATTTTCTGTCTTACCACTGAAGTATTGTACTCTTTACTCTGTTTTGGTATTTCATTCGTGTACAGCATTATGTATGTAGCAAGAGGCTCAACTTACAAGTTTTTCTGTATGTATGTTAATTCATAATGTTTTTCATTTCTATGGAGGAAAAGAAAGGCTTATGTAATCATGCTGTCTTCTATCCATTATCACTTTTTAGCACCCTAATGTAGTTTCAAGTGTAGTTTGAATACCATTCAGTAATCTCAAAGATCATCTGAATTCTTCTAACTGCAAAACTACCTGGAGGAGAAATGGGAGCTACATGCCAGTGGTGCAAGTTCAGATAGTCTTAGTAGCACAATTTGAAGGAGAGATACCCTCCCAAGAAATTACAGTTCCCAGGTGCAGGAGGGAAAATAATAATTGAGTTGTATTTAAGTTATTAAAGAACATAATGTGCATGTAGGACAACAGACCTTGAGTCAAGCAGTTTCATACTGAGATAATCTTTTAAAATGAAGTGTTGTTTTCATTTCAATGTATAATATAATGACAATACTCATTTGTGTTTTTCTTTTATCAGATCATCCTGGAAAGGGCTGCCAGAACTAACCAATGAAAATGGACAGTATTGCCCTTTTAGCTGTGAAACTCAGGCCTGGTCCATTGGTGTTATCCTTGAAATCCTTTATGACTTGTAAAAATTTATTTTGATTGATTTGATGAAACTTCTGTGGTCTTACTATTGGGCATAAAGGAACAGTTAGCTTATACTGTAAGGGAAATGTTCTGTTCTGCACAATCACTTAAGCTATGTCCTGACTTTCAAAGAAGCTAAATGCCAGCAGCTCCTGTGTCCTATAACTGTGTGGGGCTTGGGTTGGTTTAGGAAGTCAGGCCATGCCAATAAAACACAACTGCAGTGCACACTTGATGCAGAAACTTTTAATAAGGAGAAATTTTAAGAATATGCACAAACTTAATTTTCAGTAGCTTTGTTTTTTTTTTTTTAGACTTTTCAAATCAAAATCTTAATGTAACAAAGTGAGGTGGCTCTATCCTGAGCTAAAAGCAAGTAGCACAGCTCTTATGTTTGTTTTGTTGGGGTTTTTTGTTTTATTTTTTCTTTGTCTCTTAAAGAGCAAATGGATGTTTTGCAAATGCATGCTTAAAGAGGAGTAGACTAACCTATAGCTTTCTGAGTTTGGTATGCTTTGTGCTGTAGCACCATACATTAATGAAGGCATAATATGTTGTCTCTCTGTTAAACTGTATTATGGGGATTTTTTTTTTGTATGTGTTCAGTTGAACACTCCATTAAGCATCCACAGAATAAAGTTTATGAATACTGTAATAAACCAACCTTTGAAGTTATATATAAAATTTTAAACTTTAACTTGAGCAATAATGAGGTAATATCATACACTAATCCAATTTTAAATTTAAATACTGCGGGCCATGCAGCGAACCTATTTCTTCACTTAAATCTCTTTTTAACCACAAGTAATTCATAAGAAATGTGCATACAATGCACATCCTATATGTTAGGGGAGGCCAAAAATACAGAAGTCAATGTGCTTGACTGCTTAATTGACTTAATTTATTGAAGAGGTGTGGTCACCTCAGCCCTTTATTCTTAGGAAAATCCTAGCTCTGTTGAAGTGGGTGGAAATACTTAACATCAGTGGGAAGACATATTAGCCTAAGAGAGCAGAGAAGAGAAGTTGAGGTTTCTAGGCCTTTTGAAATTGCACCAATAAGAATAAGCATGCTACCTCTATGTGCTGTTCTTTGGGAACAGCATCCAGTGAACATGATGCAAAACACTTACGTTCTTTCATATTTGGATGCCTGCCTGCCCATACTGAGTTCAGTTCAGTGTTCCCAAACTGAAAGTTGGTTGACAGAACTGCAGTTGGTAATTCTCAACTCTATTCATGCGAATGTCCATCTTAGTGCAATAAACAGGCAGAGCGTGAGGCAGACCATGCTTCCCATATGATGGGGGGGAAGCAAAACTGATATTACATTTCTTAATGTTAGACAACATATGCTGGAAATAATACACACAGGATGTAATTATAATGCACTAATAACACATAGGTCAAGATTTTACTGTATCTGTATTTTAAAGTTTCCATACCTTGTCTAAAGTATAGTGCAAGTGTGCTGTCTTGGTTCAGGGAGATGTGTTACAGATGTATACGTGTATGGGCAAGTTAATAGGCTGAAGACAGATGAATTGTAAGTGGCTGTTGTCCCTCTTTATTTGACAGGTTAATAAGTATTTGAACTTCCTTGCTGAAGTGTTCAGTACTTGGAAGTTATGATTAAAGCAGGTGTCCTGGGTTTGGCTAGAGCAGATTTTCACAAGCAGGGGCTGACATAAGCAGCTGGGAGGAGCCTCAGCTGGGATAAACAATGAAACTGGCCAGTGGGATATTCAGTACCATACTGATGTCATGTCCAGGACACCAATTTACAGCTTGGTTTTGCTTCAGCCTGTGGCTGGGACAGGGAAAGTGGCATCTCGGGTACCAGTAGAGTCTTGCGGTTTATATCACTCATATATAAATTGAATTACTATTATTGTTACTATTGTTTTCTTCTCTTTTTGTGTTATTCTATTTATCTGTCCTTTTTTAATCCCAATTTTCCTTCCCATCCCACAGAGGCAGGAGAAGCAGTGGGTGAGTGGCTGTGTGGTGTTTAGTTGCCAGCAGAGATTAAAACTATGACAAAGTCTATATTGTGCCTCAGCTTTTGAGCTGCTGCAGTACGTGGGTTGGGAACCTCTTTATTTTCTCAACACAATGCATGAGAGATGTAATTTTGATCAAAAGCATTAATGAAATGTCAGCCATGGGTTATTTTATTTTGATGTGCAAGAGGCATATAAAGTATTTTTCCTTATGTCCCGAACTTTCAAAAAATCTTGGTAATGATATTGAGGTTTATGTCCTACTGTATCACTAGCGTTTTACTGTTTGCCAAGATGATTTATCTATCATATCAAGGTATGTTTTATATCTCCTACGGTTTAAAAAGCAGGAACAATATGGCAGAATAAATTCTTAGTTGATGGAAACTTTTTAAAATTGGAAATGTAGCGTAAGAGCTATGACTGAAAAAGATTTCCACAGGGTGTCAAACTATATACACTGGCAATAACAGTCTTTCAGTGTTGGGGAAAAAAACCCACAACACATCAGAAATTATTTATCAAAACCTTCCTATGTTACTCCAGATGATTTTCTACAGTTTTGCAAACTGCACTGCTGGTAGAGACTACATATTTGCCACTGCTAGTTGCTTTTTTCTAATTTAAGAGTAACATTTTAAAGATAAATCACTACTGTGTACACAAAAATATATTATGGAACTTCTAAACATGCCCATTTATAGCGTTGGTTCTGCACTGATTAGTTGAGCATAGTTTTAGTGACAGATAAATGTTTTAAATAGAAAAAAAGTATCATATTGGTTGACTTTGCTGTTAAGTAGCAACAAAAGTACATTTGAGGTTATAACCGTTGGGGGGTTGGTAGTGGTTTATTGATCTTTGTGGGATTATTTTATTTGGTTTGTTGGGATTTTTTTAATCACAAAGCTATGCAACACCTTGTAAAGCCAGACAGTTTAAAAAATAAGAGGGAAGAAAGCAATGTTAAATCTAACACATGAGCTGGTATTCATCTAGAAAAACTTTATACCTAAATCAATATTCCCTAAAAAGTGCTGACTTATGTTGACTGATCCTGAACTGTGTTTTTATTCATTACTATCACATATACACTCACAAACTTCCAGTAATGCAAAGTTATAATCCATAAAATATGTTTTAGAAATAAACTAAATATCTTAGTAAGAACTGTGAATCCACTGTGTTCCAGTTGGTGTTTCTGGATCTGTATGGTATTGAGACATCTTTTTCTTTTTTTCCTGGTTTCATTTTTGACTGTTACCAGTGTTTGTACAGTTACTAGCTCTTGATTTATTCAAAGATTATTAGCTTGAGCATTCAAGTAAAATACTGTATCATTCTTGCACTGCATGTTAAAATGTAAAATGGAACAAGGAGTTTTATGTGTCTCTGTCTAGCACAGCAACAACTATTTTAGAAAATGTCATTATTCATTTATTTCTGAAATGCACAAAATAAAATCCTTTAATTCAGAGTTAACCTTTTCATGTGGTATTTTTGTTGTTCTTTTTTTTGTTATTGTTTAAAAAAAAACCAAACCCCAAAAAAACACACCAAAAAACCAAACAACTTTGTTGCTTCTTCAGTTGTTGGCAATTTTATATACAATGCAGAGATCAGGTTAAATATTAACTAAGTGCTAAAAAAATCCCCTCATAAAAAAAAAAAAATCAAACAACGACAAAAAAAAAACCACCCCAAAACAAACAAACAAACAAAAACCAAAAAAAAAAACCAACCCCACCACCACCTACCCTTGAGTCCTATATAAAATTCCTGTGTTTGTTAGGGTAGCAGCTGTTTGAGGTGGATTTGAGTGGGTTGGGCTAGAAGAGCTCTGTATGTTCCTCTATCAATTATAATTTTAGGGAATTTGTCATACTGTGACTTAAGAGAATAGGTATATACTGATTAGCAGTGATACACACTTTAAATACAAAACTAAAACTACAAAGATAGAAATTTGTCACAGAAAGTTAACTTTGTATCACGATAGAGAATGGATTTCACTTCCCAGCTGCGCATTGTAAAATTGAAGTCGTGTGTCCCGTCCGTCCCCCGTCCCCCCCCCCCCCCCCCCCGATGCAATGATTGAGGGGTTTGGAGTGTGTGGGGACGATTCTTCGTGAATCACCCCACTAAGGAGCTAGCGGGAAGTCGGGCTCGACCTCAGCGTCGGGGAACA
>JANIJG010003137.1:0-34736 GCA_024611175.1 Megaceryle torquata | reverse complement strand
GGGGGGAGGGGCGGGGGGTGTGAGTGGGGGGGGGAGGGGGAGGGGGGGGGTGTCTTGTCATGGGTGGATGTCATAAGGGGAGGGTTTAGAGGAGGGTTTCTTTATTAACATCTAGTATACCAGCATCTTAGCTATCTCATTTCTTGCACAAGGATAAGCAAGCCATGAATGTAAAAGTTCACTGAATTAGAAATCCAAAACACAGTTAACAAAAGTTACCACAGTAGGCCCTTCAGCACTAGCTATGCAATAATACACTTTTATAAAGCTTATGAGCATTGTGTTTATGGTCATTAAAGTTTTTCAACATAGACAAGCAGATATGGCACAGTACTAGGCCAAAATAGGAATTAAAACAAACTAGTTCTAGGATTTTAGGTCCAGGAAAATACAAAAGTGAATAAAGAACAAAAACTGCCTACTTACTGTGACATCATTGTCATAGCACATTCTATGGGTGTCATCAATTTCCTGATCACATCTTCAGTAAGAAGCTCAGGACAGTGAGCAACAAAGCTTCTCATAGCTAATAACAAAATATTTTATAATTAAATTTTACTGAATCAAATATAAAGCATAAGCAAGATACAGATCCTAAGAGAATATTTATTCACAGAGTGTGTGAAATGTTCGTAAAATTATATGCCAAAAACAGGTCACATTGATGAAAATCTGACACATCTTACTCATCTTCAAAGAAAGCACGGAAGTTATGTGAGTTCTCTCTATAATACTTGGGATCATGCTTTGGTTTATCGCACACTGGTCATCTCAAAGTTTGAAATTCTTACCACAGAGAGCTCCAGCACGGCCTTCCAGTGTTACTTGCCAAGTAAAAGAATCTCCTCTTGCTTTCTCTGCTTCCAGCTCCTTCAGAGAACGTGGAAACACATTTCGCCACAGCAGCAACATCTTAGGCAGATGATAACGAACAACAGAAGGACCTGTGCAAAAAAGTAGAGACAATATCATAAAAACTTGGATTTAACTAAGTATGAAAAATCTGCCATGAAGTCTCTTCCTCTTTAAGCTATTTTTCTCTTACTTCACTTTTCTTCCTTTTCTCTCTACTTGAACAACAACAACAAAAAAAAAAGAAATCAAAAGGAAATATTTCCAATTTCTGTTTGTTGATATTGGTACTAAAAATAGGAAATAGGCAATTCTATGTATTGTCATGTAATATGTAATTACTGCCAACTGTCTTTTTACTATCTTATTACTATGGTTTCTAATTTTTTTTTTAATATTACTATTTTAAGGCAAGCTTTTTAGCCTATCCTAACTTGTTCATAAAATGAATAGAAAAATAACCGACAGTTACCGATTATGTAACTAGTTTAATGGCCAAGTTTTCTTTAACTTTTTCTTTTTCAAACTTCTGAAAAATCTCCAGTGCAAGTGCATTAAAAATATAGTGGAGAAGGACAACCAAAATAAGGCTAGAAAAATATAACAATAAGCTATCAAAAAAAGAAAAAAAAAGACAATTTAGAGAAGCAAGATGAAACACAAATTGGTATTTGTTGAAAGGTCAAAATACTGCAGAATGCATCAGAACTTTTTCGTGTTTTCCAGTATAAAAATCCCAAACCAAACAAAACACTATTGCTACAAAACTCAGGTGTACTTATAAACTCTCAAAATACAACTTCTGATATTTCTGTGATGGTAGATATGAACATGAGGCTGACTCTTTAAAAAGGACAACTGAATGGCTTTTGAACTGATAACACTTCAAATAAATCAGTACTGTTGCCTACCCAGAGGCATACATGCAACTTGTTGAAATGCTCATTACATTTTAGTTACAGTCTATTTCTCCTGTACCACAGTATTAAGGGAAGAAGACTATGAGGAATTTTGCCCTTTTCATAGAATGACTAAAGGCTGGGTTTCTAAAAACAGAGAAGAACTTTTTTTTTTTTAAACTGCCACACTTTCAACTACTATTCAGCTTACATAAACACTGAGATGTGACTTCTCCACAGCATAAACAACTGCACTAACACTCTTTCCCTTGGCATAAATAGTCTTGTGCTAGATACTGGACTGATTATATGTAGAGAGCATTTGCCACACGTGGATAAACGGAAATGTTGGACAAGCATTAAAATAAAGCAAAAAGCAACTGTTTTTACAAACCTAAAGTCATAAGTGCTCCAAGTAAAAGCCATCCAGCTTGAGTGCGCTGCAAGGAGAGCCTGCTATTTTGTGCAGCAGTTCGTAACAGATCCTCAGCAATACTGACCACCATCTGCACCATTGACAAAAACCATTGGATTTTAAAAATATAAAATTAAGCCACTGCTACACGTCCACCCTTACAGGCTATACTTAAAGATGTTCTCAAATCATTTAAGACTGACCTTCCATAAAGAATTAATACAGATTACATTTCTTGCAGATGATTAGTGTTTTGCATATGACAATACAGACAGTAATATCCTCTTCAGCAACTCTTCATTAATAAGTCAAACAAGAAAGCGGGGAAAAAAAGCTGGTAAATATCAAACTGAAACTGTGAAGACACACGCTCTGAACACTGCTCTCTTGTTAGACACAAGTTGAATTTTTATAATGCTTTAAGTTTTTACCATGTCACACATTTTGCCAAGCTATTACTTCTAGATAAAAAGGTATCTTTTAGTACACTCACAGGTGAAACACTCATTATCTCACCTTTCCTTTGGCATGAGGAATACCTAAGGGACACTGATGCACACCACCTAACAAAGCAGCCATTGCAAAACTGTAGCCACTAACAGCTTCAGGGGAGGTCTTCAGATTGTTGAGTCTTTCTGCACATCGATCTAAAAACGGAGTCAACTGAAAAGGCAATGCCACAGCTACACACCGCAAGCACCATGCGGCGGCAAGTCGAGCAGCCATGCTGGGATGAAGAAGAACTGAAGTTACTGTTTCCAACAGACCTACAGAAGAGAAAGTTTACAGTCTTACAAGTTATGATGTGCTTTTTAAAGTACATGGATAAGTAAACCAAAGCAATACTAGACAGACAACATGAAAGTTAAGAAATTCAGAATTAAAGTATTTGAATTTTATGACTTTGCTTTCTTCTTTAAGGAAAAGACAAAAGTGTTATTAGCATTATGCTGTACCACATCAGGTTTTACCAGCAAAGCTGGAGCTGCCAGCACCTGACTTCTACTACTTCAACAACTGAAAAGAGGCAGTAACTCTGTATAAGGGTTTCCTACAATCTGCCAATCTTTTACAGAATGCCCATAACAGAACAACAGCAAGATTGATCTTTGGGTCTGCTTTACACTGTAGACAAGCACATGCTATAGATGTCACTGATCACTGCACTCTGCTTTTGACATTATGCTTTCTCCCCTCCATCAAGTTACCACCCTTCTACACTTTCCAAACCTCCATGCCTAGCTAATCCCACTTTCTATGAATTCTTCAGTCCCAAATGCCTCCACACCAACACCTTCCTTAGTCCAGATCTCTAACTTTGTAAACTCCTACTTCAAAGTCCCCACTATTGCCTTATCTCTTGCTTTCTCTGTAGTTAGTGAACAATTTCTACCTGCTTACTTCATAGCAACTAGTAGAAATAACACTGATTTGCAATCCTCTCTGTTCCTATGGGGTCCAGAAACCAGAAGGAATAAATATGAGCACAGTCTTCACTACCCCATACTTGCAGCAAAGTCAGCGTGAGCAGAACGTCATATGCATCAAGACAAAAATCTATATAATGAAGTGTCTCAAGAGCTTGCACTTTCACTGGAAAACACAGTCATCCATAAACTCAAAAAACCCCTTACAAGTACAACACTACATTTTAAATATGGATTCAGATGTTAAAACAGACAAGAAATAAATTCCCTACAAACCCTAGTCAACTTAAGCCAGTTAACTAGCACTTTTTTTTTTTTTTCTCCTTGGGACTATCAACAGCTTCATCTCAACAAAACTTTCTTAATCTCCCCACAGAAATTTAATATCCGAAGGTAATACAGCTTTCCAGGATCAAGTATTTCAGATTTTATATAGCGCAACAACATATTTCTCATAAAACCATTACCAGAAACAAATCAATGCTAAAATCCACAACATATCAACTTTACTAAAAAAACAGCTTCAGGTAGTCTTTGATTGAAATAGGTACTTAATACTTTGTCAAACCTGAACTGAAATTAGGGTACTAAACACAATGAGCTGGACAAATTTAGCTTCCTAGAGTGCTATAGGGAGTGCTAGTTTCATCAGTTTATTTCTTATATATTAATTTAAGTAGATTTAATGATACTTCATAATCATTGCTCAAATGTCTCTTTTAGTATATCTAATTTATTTGCATACCAATAGAGGGTTCTTGAATAAGAGGAGATGCAGTGGCATTCAGACTCTGAACCAGACTACCCAGTTCCTGGAGAGCACACACCATTACATGCTGGCTTGCGGCTACATCAGCAGCCCCTGATTTGTTTTCACTGTTAGCATCATTCACTACTGCTTCTGCAGAGAAGAAAACAAATGTATATTGCTTAACTATCATTTGAATACACACAGGTTAGAAAAGGACAATTTTGACATCAATCCTGTATTAAAACAAAACCACACATTTGGTCATAGTGTGAATTCACAAAGCAAAAACACTCTAAAGAGAAAGTTTTACAGTTATCAGCCAAACACAATCATGCAAAGACCATGAAAACCAGACACCCAGAAGTTACTACAGATAGCAGTGCATTAAGAGATAGGCTTAATAACACATCAAATACAAGTATACACATATACAGCATGTGTGTATTGCATCGGTACACAGTAACTGAAAAGACAATCTTGACATACCTATCCTCTGCAAACAAATTTGCATAAATATATATGGAATAAAACTTAAAAACAACCAGACAAAAAAAACCCACACCCAAAAACATATGTTTATGTCTACTACAGCACAAATTTAGAAAATTGTTCCCCTTATATGAAGGGAAGCAATTATTATCAATTAAAAATCCTTCCAATTTATCATCAAGTTAATCAGAAATGCTCAAAACCATGAGATAGGTCTTATCATCTGAATCATCCAAATATATATTGGCATTTCCTGCAACTCTGCCAAGGTGGCAGGATGAGGAATTTCTGCAACTGATTAATCTCAAAAGGAGCACTTCCAATTGACATTTTTCTGGAAGTAATATTTATTTTAATCAGAACCCTTTTAAAGTTCCATACCTACCCTATCAAATAATATCTATGTAAAGAACCTGCAAGTGTTTCAAAATCAATTCCATTTCCGTGTTAAATATTACTTTAAACTCAAATTAGATGTCATCAGAAAAAGAGAAGAAACTGATGTTTGGTAAATGCGTTGTTGTGCAATTCCAGATAACTTTCTCAACCTCCAGCTCAAGTTAACTCATTTTGTAAGAAACAAATGACAACACAGTTTTTTCAGTCCCCTTAGTGATTACATATTCTGGAAAAGGGCCACATTTATCTTCTCTAATTCCAGTCTTCAGATTTCTTCTTTATTTGTCACCTGTAATATCCAATTGGGTATCAATATTGATTATTAGTGGGGGATACATAAGGACCTATGAGAACCTGACCTACAGGATCTTGAATACTGGTTGTAAAGAACTCTGCGTAACTTTCAATACACCCTATGCCAAGATAGATTGCAAATGCACACTTTTTCCCCCTGCTTCCATTCTAAGCAAATATCACATCAAAAGTCCTTACAGGATAACAAGCTGGTTTTACACAATCACTTTTCAAGGAGAAATTACATTTTGGATGCATTTCAAAAAAGAGCAGTTTTGAATTATCTTTTACCATAACAACAACAAAAAAAAATGGCTGACATAGTACATTAACAGTAACTTCCAACTGGTCTCAAATAAAGAAAAATTATTCTCACCCACTGCCTTCATTTGTTTACCAATGGCTTGACATATATCCTTGGCAGCTGCAATCTGTGCTTTCTCTCCGAGTAAGCTGCCCACAGTTGCTCTCAGGATAAAGGACACACATCTTCGAGAGTAAACTGCCTCCACGTGGGTCTGAGTTGCACGAGGATGGGAGACCAGATCAAGTACGTGTGACAAAAATGTAGCGAAGTTGCGCTCCAACCACTGACCTCCTAATGTTGTAACAAAGACAACATAGGCCTGCAAATTCAGAAGTTACAAACACATCCAATTAAAACAGAAACACTATATTCAGTTACCAAAGACTAAAAACTACAGTTATACTCATGCATAATGCAGGACAGTAGCAATACCAGTTAGTAATAAGAAATCCTAATGAGGCCAAGCAGGATGAATCAATTCATTAGCCAGGTTTTTGTTGTTGAAGCTAAACTGTCTCCAGGCCCACAAGTAGCTCCTATACTGCTGTATATATTGTAAAGCACAAAATACTGTTTGGATGACAGCAAGAAACCCCAGTCCCTTTCTCTAAATGTGTCTTTTGAAAATTTTCAGAACATTATACCAATAACAGCAGGAACATGAACATGTTCTAATTCACAATGAAGACTGGGCATTTTCATCAACTTCACCCGAAAAAGGTTGAGAAAAACAAAAGGGTTTCACAAAATACCCTATGATGAAAAAAATCTGGATTCTGGCAAGTTACTGCAGCATATTGAAACAGAGTGATAATGCTTGAATTTGAAGAGATGCTGCTGCCACTTTTCTCTGTCAGACAGTGGAGATTCTGTATTTATCAGATTTCACCTCTCACAACTCAAGACAGACGTACAGTGACAAGAAACAGTTTAATAAATCTGAGTTGCAAATTCTACCCAACAGCTGAAAGGAGAGCCAGCATACACAAAAGGACAACAGCGTGTCCTCTCTAAAAAGAACTAATATTTACATATGGAGTTAAAGTCTTTAACATAGTAAGTTTTCAAATATTTTTGTAAATTAATCCCATCTAGCATACACTGGTCAAATAAGGTTGGTACTGTACACTAATAATAAAAGACAATAGTTTAGGTGAATGACACTGCACAGATCTCACAAAACAGGTAAGTCAAACTAGACTAAGTTAACAGAAGTGTGCATTTTTCCTACTAAGAGGGTTAGTCATGTATAAATGTTACTTTATTTAAAAAAAAAAATTAAATATTAAATCTTTTGACAAACCTGAGTAACACCAACTCGCACTTCCCTATTGACAGATCCTCCTACTTTTAACATCTCTCCACCACTCTTTAGAAAACCAGATCCTCCTCGCAGAAATCCTGTAGCCATGAGCTCCAAGACCTCCTCAAGCGTTGCTCTCTTCACATTCTGTCGCATCACTTTTGAAACAACAACAACAAAAAAAATTAAAAGTAATAATTTAGTCCCAAAGTTGCAACGAATACAAGCAATGATCTTGAAACTAGACTTGCCAATTCAAAACTTACTTGCAAACATAAATATAGGCAACATTTCAGATAACAGCTTGTTTTCTTGCTTAAAAAATAAGCTACTTTCCCAGGTGATTTTTTTAAATAGTTTGTTCTCACTTTCTTCATAGGACTACAAAAGGGATTCTGCACTCTTTACTCTCTTCGGCTTAAAGCTTATAAAACCAAACAATGCACCTATAAGCTTCCATCTACCAGAACAACAATGTATCATGCAACACTGTCACGTAATACAGTACTGAAGGTGCAGTTTGTCCACTTGGAAATGGAATGCAGAAGGACTTGTACCCGTTGCTTGTTTTGGTATCAGTGCTGTAGCCATGACTGTCCCCAAAAGCTTTGACACTGCAACTCGCACACCATAGTTTGAGTTTTCCAGAGCTTTAAAGCACAGTGTTGCAACATTCTCTAGTTCAGCTGTCCACATAAACACCGCTTCATTCTGTAATTCCAGCAGACACTGTAGGGAAAAAAGACTTGCTCAGCACCAGTAGAGACCTTTCTTACCTTTTATCTAAGTATCAGTGCAATTGTCAGGTTTATTCAGCAAATATTTTAATATTAATATTTTAAGAGTTAATTTACACACACACTCTCTTCCATTTACCAAATAACTTCGTTAACAATCAGAAGACTCATAAAATAGGTTAATAGATAAATAAAATTTTAAAAAGGAAAGCACAGCAGAAGAACTGTTACCAAAAACCTCTCTTCACTGAGGCTCACAGCTAATGTAGTCTCGTATATGTTTACAAAGCGGGGAAGACAATACTACAGTACCTTTATTTACATAGTGAGTTAAATGTCTGATGAGTAAGGACTTAGCTTGCCCAAATAATTATCACATTTCCTATCATATACAACAGAGGTTACAGTTCAACTGCAGGTACTTTATTCACAAGAATATCTAGCACTGGTCAGAAACACACCCACCTTAGCCACGGCGCATCGTACAGCCATAGATCTGTCCGTCAGCAGAGATCGTGCATTCTTATAAATATCACGGTGACAAGAAGCTGCTGCACCTCCAAGCCCATTTAGGACTTTCTGTAAACTCATCAGAATTTCACTGCGACCCTGAGACTATACACACACACACACAAAAAAGGCATTTATGCAAAAATGTGGACACAGTACTCGTATGAAGAATCAGGTAAATAATTCTGCATTTTCCTGCTTCTGTGCAGGAATATTATTGGAAACATTGATAATGTAAGTTCACTGAAGTCATATACAACCAATACCTAGCTGATTTTAGATAGCAGCAAGCACTATAACACAGCTTTACTAAAAGTGCCACAGCTGACATGCATATTAAGATGAGCCCAGACAATCCAACAAATTGGCCCTAGACAAGATGCTTCTGTCCTGACCCACCATTTAGCTGCTGCAGCCTGGGGAAAAAAGAAAAAACAGTTGCTGTGAGAGAACAGGAAGCCCAAATAGTCAACAGAATAGCTTCCTACTATATTACAAGCGGGCAGGTACTTGCAGTCAAAGAAAACAGCTTCCAGGACAAGATCTACACAATCAATACCAACTCCAAATTGTCAGATTTAAAAAAAAATAAAACAAAACCAAAACAAATAAACAAACCAACCAACCAAAACACACCACCAAACCACCACAAACCACTAGTTCTTTTCTTTAAAATCAGACCCACTAACAGACCATGACACATTCTCTCTATCATCCACACTCTTTACAGGGCACAAGGTACCAATGTATCCTGCTCACATTCAGAGTAATATCTGTATTGCAAAACTTAAGTATTTATTATTAATTTTTTAAACAACTGAAGGTTTATTCAGGGCACACCAGCAGAAATCCTAACACAGTAGTTAGAAATGGTACATACAACCATGTTGCAATTTTAATTACTCCTGCCGCTCTGAAGCAGCTACTGTAATATTCATATGACAAAACTCTAAACTCTCTGCAATAAAAACACAGGCACATGTTTAACTTGACACTAACTATGTAAGTGATTTGCATTTTTACAGGTAGAAGACAAAAAATCCAGACACTTCGGCAAACAGCTTTGAAGGAAGCAAGTTTCAGTTTAAATGGAATCAGAACCACTTAAGTAAAATAATCTGAAATTTACCTCTGCACTTTTCAGAGACTTTAAAAGATTATTCACTGTTTCTGGAAAAGCACTACCCAGCATTCTGCCCATTTTTTCATAAAATGCTCCAACACATGCCACAGCAGCCCTGTGAAAAAAAGACATTAACCAGTGTAGTCTTTCTGCATCATCTAAATTAAGGTAAATACATAAATGGAAATGTATATTTTAATCATCATAGATGAATAAAAATCTATTTATTATCTACTAATTATAGTGGCTGTTCAACACTGTGCATTTGCATTATTTTTTTGTTTACAGAAAAAGTAACAGAAAACTTACTAGCTTCTAAGAACATAAACGTATTTGAATGGGTATTATTACAAGATCTACACAGAGTGAAAAATTCTGGAGAAGACAAGTATATGCTGAAATCTCAGCAAGACTAGGGTTTTATATTTCAATAAACTACCTCTTTTCCAAACACCTGAAAGATAAACCCTACCCTTTAATACATCTTGACGATTTTTGTAGATTATGGGTTTTTTTCCAAGATTAAAGACTTAAAATGAATAAATTATTGCACGGCACAAGAAAATGTAAAAATCACTGAATCCATAAACAGTTATATACACATTTTCCTTGTCCTGCCATTTGAGATTAGGAATATTTTAAGTAATACCAAAATGTAGTTATATAAAAAATTGCTCTGGGACAGTCACAGAAGCAGCTCCTGAAGACAGGCACCTTTTCATAACAAAGGTTTGATAAGTGACCTTTAACAAAGCTATTTGCTACAAAGTCATTAGTGTACCCCTTCATGAGCAACTCTCCTGCACAATTCTTCTACAGAAACATCAAAAACTGAAGGCTGAAATCATGTAGTAAAAAACTTTCTGGACTACCACTTGAGAAAGAAGAATAAATTTCAGAGCACGTTATATCATATATATACACAACACCTTTCCCACTCATACAAGTTCCTCATGCAGTTGCAACAGCTTCGAATAAAAGGAGATCAGTGTCTGCGTATACGGTGACCATTTCAGATTTATAGTTAAATAAAACTATATCAGGAGGATAATGCCTGAAAGCAATCCCAAATTAGGTTCACTAGACACTGTGAACATATGAATCAGTATGTGTGGGAAAGTACTAAAAACAGTCTCAGCAGAAGCTGTTTGCGGCATTAACCAAACTCCTACTGGTGAGAATGCTCCTACAACTAAAGATGAACACATACATGCACACACACTTTCAAGTGTGCAGACTCCGTTTGAGAGACTTGTGCAGTTATCACAGTAGGGGAATATAAACAGGCAACATTTAATAAGGAAAATAAAGCCTGAACATTTGGTTACAATTCTCTGGGCATAGAAAATGCTCTTTGACAATGTGCAGGTTCCATCAAATGGGGTACATGAGCACAATCAGCAATAATCCCACTAGTGGAATTTCTTCAGTGCATTACTTCTCAACTGTTATCCTCTCCATGACATCAGCACCTGAATAAATGTAAGATGGTCCCTTGCCTAGAGGAATGTATCTGACTTTCAGAGAGCCATGTATGTGTCACTTTTGATAACTGCCCTCCACAATCTCAATCCTGCTCTTTTCTCAGCTGTATCAAGCATATGTGAATTCCAAGTAAGCATGCAAAGTCTAAGTAAACAACATGCACATATATACAGGCAGACTATTTTATAATATCCAGTACCACTTTACATAAAAATCATTCCCTTTTCTCTAATAATATTAAACATACAGTTTTGTCGGCAGGTAAGCTGCAGTATCATCTTTGCTCTTGATGATGTCATTACACTTGTCAAGTGTCTGAAAAACAGTAAACGTGTCTCCAATGCTGTACAGAGCAGCAAGATTTTTTGCTAGTAGTTTTCGTGTTGGTGGCCCAGGGGAACTGCTGATGAGTCCTGTTAGCTGTTCTACAAGTTTCTTCTGTTTCTCCTTGACATCTGTCTGTTAATGGACCAAAAGTAAATAAAATAAGACAAGTCATTTAATTCTGTGTCTTGCCTACAACATCCAGAAAAACCTACAGGAAATTGAAGGAAACATAATACCACACCCACATGTAATTTAGCAAATTGCTTGTTTCTCAAGAGATCTGAGGTACATTCAATCATGGCAGAGACAGATGCTAAATGATGAGAATTAGTTGTTACCCTATTTAATCTTTACTTTTTAAAAATACTTACAAAAAGGACAGCAATACCTGCCTAGAACATTTTTTAATCCTCTTACCATCAAGAATCCCTACTCTGTGAGGAAAGGTTTTGCCTTCCAAATACTTATGACAATGAAGAACTCAAACCAAGCTATACAGTTACACTGTATACAACAGTATAACACTGTTATAGAACAGTGTCAAACTGACTGCCTACAATTAAGCACTTAAAAGCTACAAACAAATAAAGGATCTTCAGGTTGAATCTGAATACATTCAGTTATCACTTGGCCATTACCTGTTACCTTTCTCTAGCATGAAATTCATACAAAAGTTTCAGAAAACAGGGGAAAAAAAAAAAATTTACCTTGTTAGCAGCTACCAGCACTTTATCCAAAAATCTTAACCACTCAAAGATAAAGACTGGTCTCTTTGCTTCTGTAATTTGGGCTAATGCTTCCTCGTTCAGTAACAAACTATGAGCCAGCTCCATAACTGGTTAAATTCCAGTTTTATGGGAAATTTGTGTAGCAACTCTAAAATAAAAATGTAAACATTAATATAAAGTATAGTACAACAGTACAAAGTTTTGAAAATGAAACAAAAATACAAGCATGAAATCTATAGATTACAATATCACAGTTCCAGCCTGCTTAGATTTGTCTTTGCTAAGCAGTCCCACATAAAAATTACTCACCTAGTTACAACTAAGTATATCCATTAGTATTTCAGCAGAGTTAACTGTAAAGGCAGTGTGTACAGGCAACAACAGGGTAATAACTCTAAGCCAAGAAATATATACTGAAGTCCCCTTTTAAAGAAAACAAAACCAAACCAAACAACAACAAGAAGAAGGGTGTTGTTTCTAATCAACACCCCTGACCACACTCACAAAGCTTAGGTATGAACACAGCCACCTCCTCAGCACCTTCAACATAGAAGGCGAGAAAGAAATGAGCCTATCACAAGCAGTAATTTCTACCCATCACAAATCTGACAAAAGCAGGAACAGTGACAGCATTTGGCATCACCGACCTGAGACTTCCCAGATCCCACTAGACTTTAAGTGCTGGACAAATAAGCCCTCTGAAACCCAGCAAGCCTTCTGCATAACAGCCTGTAACACAAGCAAAAACCAAATGACTGTGAGTCTCCCCAGCTGGCAATATACTACAGAACAAACACTGAAGATCCTGCTCAAACAGTGAATGTGGGGTAGCAGCAAAGCACGACCAAAAGCACACTATCAGTGTAAGCAAACACTCTGTGGACAACTTAACCTTAGCAAACCACATTTAAACAAAGTGTAGCTGTTAAACACAGAACTGATAGAAAAAACAAAACTTATCTAAAAAACAAAATGAAATCAATGATCTTCAGAAAAAAAAACAAAAAAAAAAAGAAAAAGTGAGGGGGAACAAAACAAAACAAAACAAAAAAAACCAACCCACACAACAACAACAAACCACAACACACACCCCACACCAACCCCAAAACCTGAATGCTGAAAATGCTGAAACTAAGATCTCAGGTAAAACAGAAAAAGCAAAGCAACTAAGGAGCATTACATAAGACATCATCTGTCAACAGCTGCACAGTTCCATTTGTCCACTCAAGTGCTCACAGCTGCTTCCTCATTCATGGTCAAATCCAGCAATATTTTAAATTCAAATTAAGTTATTTAAATTAAATATATCTTTTTTTAAATAATCCTCACATTAGACAGTAGTGAAGGGTGATATATTAATACTACAACAGTATTATAGCTCTAAATTCACCTTAATGATTTGGTTCTGATGAAACTTAAGCTTTAGAATGTCTGCAACACTAAGCTTGTTCCCTGTCTCTTTGCTAATTTACATTATAGGATATTTCACTGCATATATCTCCAGCAGCAGGTCAGCAAAGGTGGAAGAACCACATAGCGAGCCCTTCCCTACACCTACAAATACATCCTATGGCTTTTCTTTTTTTTCTAAAGTTATAAAGAATTGAGGAAGTACTGCCTTTCAATAAGGGCAGAGACACATCACCGCAAAACACCTTTACATGAGAGAAGAAAGAAATGCAATGATGATGGCACTACAATTCCTTGGCTATCATCTGAGATCTACACTGCTCATCACACACAGCACAGGAGTACCATATGACAACACAGCTCAATATTAATTTTCCTCCCCAGGTAAAAGTTTTCATTTTCTCCCAGCTTTTAGAGCCATGAATGCCTTATAAACCTTCCACACGTTTCACTACCTCTTCATCTAAATTTAGAAAGCACAAGCTCTGAGCAACAAAATGTGCACATACATTCAGCTGTGCCACTGAAGCACAAGGAATTGGATACAAGAACAGGTACATGAATACCCGGCTAACTGAAGACTTAGTCTAACATACAGCTATACAGGTAGGCAATCGAAAGCTCAACTACATTTGCCAAAAGTTTGCTCCAAAATTCATCAAAGAAAGCGATACTGATTCTGACGAGGGGTAGGTCTTACACGTGCATGTTACAAGGACTAAATACGCTGTTCTCTCCCACAGGATGCAGAGCAAAAGCCGGCCTAAGTCAACTAGCATCCAGTGTGTTCCGCTGAAGCATTATAAAGGTTATAAAGCGTTCAGATGTGCTAGAGTTCCTTTCTATTTTCCAAGTGTTTTTCTGTGACGTAACCCAGCTATTCAGACCTTCACACGCACACACTTCAGTAGACTGAGCAAGCTGAAAAACAGGCAAGTTTAGTAGAAGTGACATCCTCTTGAAGAATTCCATCAGGTGAAAAAGCTTTTGTGCCTAGGTCTTTCTACCTGTATCTGTTACTTTAATAAGCTGTAGCACCTCTCCCAGTGCATCTTGCCTGGTTCAAAAACCCTTCAAGTGGCAAAGCCCCAAGACCACATTACAGCACTAGCTATAGACCAGTTCCTCAGTAAAGGAACAATGCTAAATAACAAGCACACGGCCTTACACACACAGACCCGCAACCACGTACACACGTATGCGTACTTGCCCCACACGCGCATACAAACGCCGGCGCCTTTCCTCTAGGGACAGCCGTAGGCAGAGGTGTCCAGCGGATCCGTGGAGATGAAGCTCGGACCCACCGGCTCCCTCCACCGCAGACTCCCCCCCCAGACCGAGCCGGGCCAGCCCAGGCAGGGCTATGAATGGTCACGGCGCGCGCGCGTAACGCTCCTACCGTGCGGCGGCCACGTCCTGCCAGCTCCGGGTTGCACGCGGAGTGGCAACACCGCCGTGGGCCTCGGGGCCGGGGGGGGGGAAGTCGAGACACAGTCAGGGACACGTGTGGTTGCGCTCCACTGCACTCGCCCCCTTAGCCGCCGCGCCTGTGCCACCCCAGCCCGCGCACCGCCAGGGACATCACCGGCGGCCTTGGCTGCTTCCGTCCCCACCGCAACCCGGTCCCGATATCAGAGAGCAAACTGGCAGGGCAAGAATAAAGGACGCGAAACGGCTTTATTCTCAGGCCCAGCGCCAGCCCTGACGCACCTCAGCAGCACATATGCACCTGCAGCAGCGCAGCCGGAAGCGGGAGACGCGCAGGCGCCAGCGGGTCGGGGTGAGGGTGGCCGCGCGCAGGCGCTGATGACAGGATGAGCCGAGTGGGTCTGGGTGGGTGAGGGGGCTTGTTCTTTTTTCTCTTCCGCTCCGCTATAGCTTTGCGGATGCCTTGGTAAGGGGCGAAGGCTTCCAGAGCCTGAAAGTGTTGTCGCTGTCGGAGGTCGGTGGTAGCAGAGTCCGGAAAACTGCGCTGTGGACGTGAAGCCTGTCGTGGGCTCTCTGGGGCTCCGCGGCGCCTGGTGTTCGCGTCCATCAGCTCCTCCAGCCTTCGTCCATGCAGCGAGCGCGGCAGGTCCGACCCGCGAGTGTTCCTCTATTTGAAAGCGAGTTCTGCGGAAAAAAGTGCGTGATAGAGCGTATTTACGGTGTTGATAGGCGAAGGGTCGGGACAGGCCATACGTGCTAAACATGGAAGAAGATGAAGACTACATGTCTGATTTATTTATTAAGTAAGTAGCGGCTCTTTGTTTTCCTCTTAAGTGATTGTAAACAGATAAAACTTTAGAAAGTGCTAGTATTTACCTGAATGATTAACTCCTAGACAGGATATAAGGCCAGGCTTGCCCATGGTGAGGCGGATGAAGGAAGCAATTCAGAAAGAAGAAAAGCAAAAAGAAGCCAATGAGAAGAACAGACAAAGGAGTATAAAAGAACAAGAAAAAGAAAGACGTGACTTGGTGTTAAAAAGTGCACTGGGCAATGAGAACAAAGGCTTTGCTTTGCTCCAGAAGATGGGCTACAAAAGCGGCCAGGGTCTTGGCAAAAGTGGTAAGCTTGTCACTCTTTGGAAGTGTGTGCTTATGTTCAGGTGTCCCTTTATATTTATAGATTGTAGCTGACCATTCATTTGTACCCAGGGTTAATAATGTCTCAGAGTTCTAGTGGTACTGAACTGCAAATGTGCAGTGGCAGAGCAAAAGATCGGAGTAAATATCTGATAACTGAAATAAAAATGGTACAGACTATCGAGATAAGAGGCAAGCACCAGTACTTGCTGCTCAATAAATGCACTTCCATATGTCCACATCCACAGAAATTGCATTAAAGATGTTCCCAGGGTCTTTCAAAACTAATAATGTGTCAAAGAGTCAATGTATTTGTTTGAATTTGTAGTTAAATGATGAAGAAGAAATACTGCACAATGGCTTCCCATTATGAAGCCTTAATAGATGATGTAAAATCAGTAAAACAAAGCATCCATAACTGCTGTGCAGGCTCAGTGTGAGCGTAGCAGACAATCAGCAAGTTAACTGTCCCAGACAGATTATTTTTATTCTTCTTATTGGTCATATTGTGAGATTTTAGTGTGAAAAATGCTACAGAAGGCTGTAACAAAGCAGTCTTCAGCACAGGTATGTTATACCTGTTAGGCCAACACCATTTCCTTTCAGTTGGCTAGTGTCCTGAAAAGTAAGTAGCAATTTAGCAAATAAGGAAAAAAAAAAAAAAAAAAGGAGTTCCAGTTCAGCTGGGTCATTTATAATGCACTAAATGTATGTTTATTTGGGATTTTTCAACTTCCAAGCAAAAAAATCACAATAAAAAGTACATATTTAATGGAAAAAGCAGTTTGCCTACTTGAATACACTGCACAAAACATAGTTTGAGAAAGACCTGCTTTCTTAAATTGACCTGTTTTTTCCCCTCACAGGAGAAGGCATTGTTGAACCTATTCCTCTGAACATAAAAACAGGTTTGTGATACTTCCAAATTTACTTAAGTTGGGTATTGGAGCTTCTCAACTGCTTATGTTCGTCTTTTGAACTTACATAGGCAGAAGTGGGCTTGGTCACGAGGAATTAAAAAAGCGAAAAGCTGAAGAAAAACTGGAAAACTACAGACAAAAACTCCATATAAAAAAACAAGAAAATGAACAAGCTGCGGATCAGTTCAGGTAAAATGATATAACTGATATTCCAAGAAATGTCTAAATAATGATTATTTTTATGCTTTCAGTTTGCTTATTCTTTGATTATGTTAATATTTTTTAATGTTTTCAATGATAGGTAAGAGCTGAAATACAGAGTAATTGTTTCTTGGTTCTAAAGCAAAGCCAGTTAAAGCTGTAATGCTGGAATTGTTGCATCGCTTAATTTTATAGAGTTAATAATGCAAACAATATACATACAAACTTCTCTCAAGTCATTTTTAACTTTTTAAATGAAACATGTCATATAAAATCCACAGATAATCCTGAGCTATGTTGCTACAATGATTTTAAAAGTTAGGGTAAACTTGTTTAGGTTTTACTGCTTTTATTTTCTCCTGATTTCCTTGTTATTTGTGGAGAGAGAAAGCCTAGGGAAGGCTGTGTCCTTTGCAGATGTTTCAAACCACTTTTTTCACGTCTTCTGAAAACACTGTGAAGAAGCGTTGTTCAGTGTAGTGTCATCAAAAAAAGCAGTGTCTGGAAGGTATAATTCCCAATGCATGCTCCCACAGAAACTATGTCAACACTGTCCTGGTCTGAGAGACTTAGTAGGGCTAGAGTCTTAGGTTTTCCATTTTAGAAAAGCTATTGACTGTAATTCATCTGACTGTTTGTCTACCTGCTTATTTTAGCTATCTACTTTTTCTTAACAGAATAAGATTCAAAAACAAACAAGAAGAACGTAAGATGGAAGGGGACCTGCGAAAAAGCCAGAGGGCCTGCCAGCAATTAGATATGCAAAAAGTGAGACCTATGTTTTTGGGGGGTTGGAAGGAAAGCTTGTATATGAGAGATACAGGCTACAACCAGAGACTCTTTTCGTGAAGTTCTCTGACATTGTGGGATAACTAATCTGAAATCTTGATCTTTGGCAACACTTTATTCCTCTTAAAATATTAAAAGTATGTGTTTGCACCATTAAGATATTTGAAGATGTACCCTAACCTCAAGATAAATTAACATAAGTCCTCACACAAGTTATGTCATCAGAGCTCACCTGGTTTTGCTCCTGCACTCTTGTGGTTACTGTTGAGCTATTTGCATATATTTCAGTAGCCACTGTCAGGCTGTTCTAAATCGCCAAAAACAATAAAAAGCAACATCAGCACACAATGGCTGAGGTTGAAAGAGACTCTGGAGGTCATCTTGTCCAGCTCTCCTGCTCAAGCAAGGTCACCTGTCCAGACAGTTCTTGAGTATCTCTAAGGATGAGGAATATCACTGAGGGAAGCAGCAGCTTCATGAAAGAAGCATTTAAACAACAACAACAAAAACGTACCTTCCACCTGCAAGCAGGTGAACTACTCTAAAGTTCTGCCCCTTGAAAGCTTCCAAGTATTTTTCCTGTTCTTTATTAAACTGTTAAAGGTTAATTTCACCCCACTAGTTCTGCTGAGATTGTTTGAACTCTTTAGTCTGCTTCAAATGAAGTGAGTTGAATTAGCTTAGATCAACTTTGACTTCTCTTCCTTTAGCTTTACCTGAGGGCGAGTAGGAAGCACTGTGTGCTCTCTTAGCAAAATAACTTGGGGCAGCATGTCTTCAATTGGTAAGAGAGTATGTGGTCACATCCTTGGTGTAAGGTTATATTGCTGTGTAGCCTTACACATACTGAACCTAGATGAAACAGAAGCTCATGTGAGCATTCATTTACTTGTTGGGGAAAAAAATAAAGTGAATAATCCTTCTTGGGCACCCCTGTACTTGTTCCCACTACAGCTTTAGTAATTCTTGGCTATATAGTTGAGTATACACAGGAAAGTTTTAAAACATGGGTGTCACCTATGAGAAGTTGGGTTTATCCAGCATCTCACAAGAAGACCTACGAAGGCAGCTAATTTTCATTTATATCCTTCATTACTTAAGGATATTGACATTCCCAAGGAGACTTGGTATTGGCTAGAACCTGAAGAGGAAGATGGAAAGGATGAGGAAGACAATGAAGATGAATGCACAAGCTCAGACTTAAGTGTAAGCTCTGCAACTAAGTTAATGGCCTGATTCAGAATTAAATTTAATACTCCTTTTAAAAGTATGTATGAATACATGTAATAAAGGATATATGTACATTTCCAAGCTGTAGGAGAAAGTAACGTAGTAATCAAATACTAAACACTGTGTCCTAGCCAAAATATGCCTGGACACTTCATCTTTTGTCTTAGGCTGAATTTTAGAATTATAAAGTAATTTCTGAAAATGCTTCACAAATTATCTCAAAATGGACATTGGAAATTCACAGGCTTTTCTGAGAACTAGATTACACAGCTCTTGCTAACCTTATGTGTTTATTTTGAAGCATTTAGATGTGAAAAATTCCACCAAAAATGGCATATACTTGAAGTAAGGTAGCCAGGTAATATTTTTATCTCTCTGTTCAGTGCAGGTTTCTTAGGTGGAAAGAAGGATGAGCAAACAGCATCCATTAACTTTCTGGAGAGCATGAATGGCTGCACTCTATGCTACAAATTTCAGAAATTTCATGCCTTAGCTACACTATTCTGTAGCTTTTCCATAGCAAAACCTTAAACAGTCTAAACAAAGTTTGAGCTACTACATTGTTGATGTCCCATGAGCCCAGATTATTTCTTATCTGTACATTTCTCTAGGTATCGGAAAAGCTACACATCCTGACTGCCTATTTGAGAGAAAAACATTTGTATTGCATTTGGTGTGGAACAACCTATGAAGGTGAGAAGTAAACCTTGTCTTCTACGTGTCTTAGTTTCCTAGACTCAAATAGTACAATGTATCCTTTACATTTCCTAGTGCAGTCTTTTAAATCTACATAGCAAGTTTGCCTTCCAGGCTGGTTGGTTTTGCACTTTTTGATTACAGATCAATTTTTAGATGTATACATGCACCCAGAAAAAAAACAAAACAAAACAAAAAACACATACTGGCATTTATTTGTATGGGTATTAATATTAATTTTGATTTCAAAAAACAATTATATATTTAAATTAGTACCATAAAAAGCTGTGAAAGCTTGCAGATGTTTCTGAAACAGAACACTGTCCAGTTTCACTGCACCAAAGAGAGTAGAATTTGTGTTCACTGTTTTGAGACAGATTTTTAAATTAATCATTTGTAAACCATCTTGAATTCTATTTAATCTGCTTTACATGAATTGTTCAAATAATTCTAGCAACTTTTTTCCTCCTCTGAGCTGGAATTACTCTCTTTTCCTCTGCTTATCCTGTAGACTCTGAAGATTTATCTTCAAACTGCCCTGGAGACAGTGCTGCTGATCATGACTAAAGCCTTTCTAAAGGAAGGAGTCCTGGATAAGTATGTATAGTTGAGATCTTTTAGAAGGTTCAGAATTGTGCCACACTCAAGAATAGTTATTTTGATGGGTTAAACTCGCATTTCTCAAGCCTATTAGGGATTTTCTGCTTGGTGCACAATTTAATAGGAATTAATTGAACTACCATAATTGAGAGGCAGGTTAAGCCTTCCCACAGTCTTTGGTGATGCCCTGCCCAATGGAACAAGATCAGCTGATAATAATACTCAAGTTTGAGTAACAGAACGATTATTGGCTAGTTAGTCTGTTGTATAATGTGTTAAGCAGGTGGGGTTTTTTTCCATCTTTACAGAGAGGAGTAAGCATCACTGGTTTGGGTTTTTCTTCTCCTTACTATCTTAGACCTGGTAAGGAAAAGGAAAAAGCTTGTGAAACATCAGTGACATTGAGTCAATATTCTGTTATATGTAAGGGTGCATATTTCACATAATAGTACCAGATCACGATGATTTTATATATATATAAATACATTTTAATAGACCTTAATTTTGGGGAATAGCAGTTGCTATTGTACACAGTCACTAGTAGAAAGGCACTACTGAAGTACACAAATACTGCCAAAAAATATTATATCAAACTACTGGGACAAATTCAGTCTTACTTAACAGTAAGAAGGTAATGGTATTATGGGTGCTCTGTCCAAGAACTGTATAGGATATTAGGCAAAATTTGTCACATACCCATTTTCACATTGTAAGAGTAGTTTTATGTCTGAAAAGTGGACCTAGTGGTATTTTCTGTGTCAAGGTATCATTTCTCCCAGATCTTCACCAGTGCAAAGAAATATTAATTAGTCCAAAATAGTGAAATGCTCAGAATATCCTAGCCAGAGATCAGGTTAGAAAAACTAAAGCCCCAATAGCATTAAACAGGGCCAGGGATGTCAAGGGCAACGAGAAAAGCTATAGGTACATCAGTGATAAAAGGAAGACTAGGGAGAATGTGGACTCTGTCCAGAGGGAAACAGGAGACCTTGTTACCTGGGATACAGAGAATGCTGAGGTACTCTGCAACTTTTTTGCCTCATTCTTCACTAGCAAGTGCTGCAGATGCATTGCCCAAGTTGCAGAAGGCAAAGGCAGGAACTGAGAAAAGGGAGAACCTCCCACTATAGAAGATCAGGTTTGAGACCATCTAAGAAACCTGAGGGTGCATGACTCCATGGGACCTGATGAAATGCATCTGCAGGTCCTGAGGGAATGGCAAATTGTGGCTAAGCCACTATCTATCATATTTGAGAAGTTGTGACAGTCTGGTCAAGTTCCTGCTGACGGGAAGAAACATAACCCCTATTTTTAAAAAGGTAAAAGTGGAAGACCCAGGGAATTAAAGGCCAGTCAGTCTCACCTCTGTGCCTGACAAGATGATGGAGAGGATCATCCTGGGAACTGTGCTAAGGCATGTGGAAAAATGAGTTCTTTGGTGACAGCCAACATGGTTTCCCTAAGGGCAAATTTGGTGGCCTGCTACAGCAGGGTTACAGCACTGGTGGATAAGGGAAGAGAAACTGACATTTTTATGTGTACTTGTGCAAAGCATTTGACTCTAAATTGGAGACAGATTTGACAGATGGACCACTCTGTGGATAAAGACTTGTCTAGATGGTCATACTCAGAGTTACTGTCTGTGTCTTGATATCCCGGTGGAGATCATTAACAAGTGGTGTTCCTCATAGGTCAGTATTCAGACTGGTGCTTGTCAGCAGTGTATGAACAGTGGGATCAAGCACACCCTCAGCAAATTTGCCAACACCACCAAGCTGTGTGGTGTGGTCAACACACTGGAGGGACAGGATGCCATCCTGAGGGACCTCGACAGGCTCAAAACATGGGCCTATGCAAACCTCATGAAGTACAAGGCCAAGTGTAAGGTCTTGCACATGGGTCAGGGTAATCCAAAGCACAAATACAGGCTGGGTTATGAATGGATTGAGAGCAGCCCTGCTGAGAAGGATGTAGGGGTGTGTGTTGACAAGAATCTCAACATGACCCAGCAGTGTGCGCTAGCAGCACAAAAAGCCAATCACATCTGGGGCTGCATCAAGTGAAGCATGGCTAGCAGGTCAAGAGAGCTGATTTGCCTTATCTGCTCTCCTCGGGTGAGACCCCACCTGCAATATTGCATCAGCTCTGCGGCCCCCAACCTAAGACTTGCTTCAACCTGTTAGAGTGAGGCCAGAGGAGGGCCACAAAGATCATCAGATGCCTCGAGCACCTTTCCTACAAGGATAAGCTGAGAGAGTTGGGCTTGTTCAGCCTGGAGGAGGCACTGAGGAGACATTACAGCAACCTTTAGCACTTAAGGAGGGCCTATAAGAAAGATGGAGACAAACATTTTAGCAGCAACTGTTACGATATGACAAGGGGTAATAGCTTTAAAATGAAAAAAGGGTAGATTTAGACTAGGTATAAGGAAAAAATTTTTGGAACAAGTTACCCAGAGAAGTTGTGGACATCCCGCTATTGAAGTGTTCAAGGCTGTGTTGGATAAGGCTTTCAGCATCCTGATCTAGTGGGAGGTGATGTGGGGTTAGAACTAGAGAGTTTTTAAGGTCCCTTGCAAACCAAACCATGCTATGACTCTGTAGTCGTGATTCATGATAAGGAGAGGAAACGGGGCTGGGGGAAACCACACACACACCAAAACACAAGTAGGCCTTGGAAAAGGATGTAAAATCAGATTCTTATTTAGCAACAAGTACTTGCAACATATCAGCAATAGTTTCCATAACAATATAAAAAATACCATTCATTCATATTACTCCTTTTAACCACTCATAACCCACTTATAACCCATTCAACATTTCAGAAAAAAGGATCTAGTACTTTGCTAAACAGAAAAATACATGCTACATGTAGTAATCTCTGCTCATTTGCCTTCATGGAGTTCTATGGACTCTACAGCAATGAATCATTTGACAAGATACAACTCAAAAGACAAGCATCTGAAGGACTAATGTGCCTGTCTTCCTGCTCCTCATCACCAGACACAATTATTCCAGTCCAGACAAGTCTGAATTCTTTGAAGTCTGTAACTGAAGAGTAAGAGGCAAACTGCTGTTACCTTTTGTGGGGTTGACAGTAAGGCCATCAGAGGCATTCAGTACACCTGTTATGGGCTAGGAATGCCTCAGTATTACAATAAGGGATTAAAACCTAGTAGTAGGAGAGCGAATGTTTCAGGTGCTCTCTCAGCACAGGATTTCAAATGGTTACTCATGAGAAAATTTTTTAAACTGTTTTGTTTTTATAGATTTTTTTTTTAAGAATGTTGCTGTATTAAGAGCACCTTAGGTGTTCCTTTCAGAAAAAAACACACAACCCACACCAAAACTCAAAACATAAGGATTTCAAAAGTTTAAAACAAATTTAAACTAGACTTCCTAGAAGCTGAATGCTTAACATTTAAATTCTCAAGGAATGATTACAGCATGCAAGGTGCTAGATTTCAGCAGGTGCTTAGAGATTAAATTTAACTTAAAGAACTGAAATTCAGTGAAGAATAACCCACACCTATTCCCAGTACCTTTTCTGCCAAAATTAGCCTTGGTATCAGTGGTAGAGTCGTAGTAATAATTAAAAACAGTACTGCCCAAATCAGAAAGGTTTGAGTCACCACAACTCAACACTTGTTCCATGGAAAGCAATAGATAATCTCAACTGCTAACAGGTGCAGCACATGTTAAGAGCATATATACAGGGCCAGTTAGCACCATGTCAACTTAATCTTCCAGGAGACTAATAGGTTCTTGTACTTATTGTACTGTATAGTTCAACTTATCCTGTATTTCCAGGTAAAAATTCCAAGTGACTGCTTGCAGAAGTGTGCTGTCCTAGTCTGAAGCTGATGGACATGAATGCTTTTGGCTGATGAGCTCCTCCATGGCAGAAGGGCAAAACACCAAGGAAAAGACATATCCTAAGTCTTGCTATTGCATCTGACATTTACTGTTACTTGAGCAGTTTCAACAGACAGCAAACTTGGGACTTAAAAACAGTCTGAAAACTTTTAAAATGGCATTTACTGAGTATGAGTTTTAAATGAGTTGGTTTTATCAGACTTAAAAAACTTGAGTATTTCAGATGCAGAGTATCTCGCCAAAGGGTTTTTTGAAAGCATCTTTTTGATTATGGGTGCCTGCAAAAAAAAAAAATTTAATGTCAATAAATTATTCTTTAATGAGTGAATTAGCTAACTGAAGTAGTGTACTAAAATCCCATACCTGTGCTGGAAAATGGTTGGTGAAGCTCTCTGGAAGTTGACCTTCTCTAGCATCAGGCCATACCTGAAATTCATAAATAGAACCATTTCAATGTTTTCATTGATTGTATTTTGCATCTCACTTTATGACCCATATAATTTACTAAAGTAATTAGGAAATAATTAGGAAAATACAAATCTACAATAAAGGTAAGGCTTCAGAAAGAAAGCAACTAAACAGTTTGAAAGTTTTTCCATTTAGCTGGGGTTTTGTTGTTTTGGTTTTTTTTTTGTTGTCATTGTTGTTTTGGTTGTCTTTGGGGGGGCGGGGCAGTACAAAAACATCCACTGTTGTCCCTTTTTAGGCTTAAAAGCTTTGCACTCTACAGGGATACATTTGTTTTCAGCAATCCTCATTATTTCTGAGTCATAATTTTTTCTTTAGGGGGTTTATATCCTCTCACAATATTAGGAAATTGAGTCATCTTGCTTTTTTCCTACTTTGGATGTTACTATTTTTCAAGCCAAGCAGGTGTGCTTCCTCCCTCTTAACTTGTTCAGTACCACACACTTATTTCTGTGTAATTTCTAATTACATACTGTCAGAAACTGTTCCTGGGTAACAACTGGTGTTTTTTTTCAATGGTGTAGCCTTCTGGGTAAAAAGAGCAGTCCACATCACTCATGTTGCTGTTTATTAATGTAATATTGTCCCTGGAGAAGATGACATCGTCATTCTTGCACACAGCCATGCATCCTGATTCAAGAGGTAGTCTTACAGATGCTACAGCCTGGCTTAGCAAACCCATAGCTTTAGGCCTGTAACCCTGTCTGCTGGTGATTATCAGCTGAAGCAGTTGCTCATCTCATAATCATCAACTGTGCTCTTGGATGATATTTTTTCATCAGGGCCTGCTAGCACCATATGACAGGGTTTATCATGCCCATTAAGTGAAATTGGTTTCTAAGCTGATAGAGCAGCTGAAAACCATCCCAGGACTTCCCATGCATGTGACTTCCCCACCTGCCTACAGACACAAGATGTTTACACTTTGAGGAAACAAGGCTAAATTAATCTTGGCCTTCTGACTGTAATCACTGTGGGGCTGTGGACATATTTGCACAGTCAGCTGTGAGCAGGAACAAGATGTCTTAGAAAATACTACAAAGGTAGCTAAGCAGAGCCAAGTTGAACTTGAGTCGAGCAGACACATTGGTATGGTTTTCTCACCAGCAAAAGGTCCAATCTAGTGGTGTTCAGCTGCTTCTGGGTCCAATCACATACATATATATCTTACAATTACTTTAGACAAGATACTTCACAGCTACATCACTGTCTGACAGGTAGGTTTGAGCATACAAGACACTACGCTAATGATGTGCAAAGTAGCAAGAAAAAGCAAGATACCTTTTCAGAAAAATAGTAACACTGGTTCTTTTTTTGAAGCAACATCTTTTTTTCAATTAAAGCTATATATTCCAAATCACCTTTGTTTGCATTTTGAAAACTGTATTTTGGCTTGATAGAAACTTCGTTCTTGTTCCACTGTGCAGTGAAGATGAGGACATGGCAGAGCCAGAACGCTCTCATTCAGAATTTTTATTTTCTAAAATTAGAAAAATACTCCCTTCGAATACTCTGATCAATCAAAAATATTTATCAGAAACTTGAAATCTTTTTTTGCTAGACATTCTTTAACATTTTTGTTAAAGAAAAATTGTGTATGTTGGTAGGTAGAACATAAGTGAAATAAAACCCGTAATATTTCTTAAGTGCTTATATTTTAGCCAAGGTGTGAGGATTTACAGGTCTTACAGGAAATGAATCAAGGGGAGAATGTAAATAAAGACAGTACTCTAGATGAACAGATTCCTTCTAGCATGCAATCATCAGCATGTGATAGCAGCAAGGAAAAACAATGACAGTGAGGCTTTTTTTTTTTTTCCTCCTAATTTAAAATTTACATACCTTAATTTTCTCATGGCGACTGAATGCCGAAAGAATTTCAAACCAAATTAATCCCAGTGCATAAATATCTACTTTTTTTCCATATCTGTCACCAACCTACAAAGATTAGAACAAGAGCAATATAGGTGTCAAATCAAGAACAGTATAGGCATCAAATCCAACTGGCCAGCACTTCTTAAAGCAAAGTCTGAAGTCGGCAGAAATTCCCACCACAAGGCTACAGGACTGAACCTACCTGATCTTTGTTATTAACCCTTTCTAGTACCACCCTGTTAAACAGTGAGTATTATGTCCCATTAAACACACTGAAATTAAGACTTCTACCAACAAGGCATGCCAATCTCTCTCTCACATAATGAAACAAAGGACTCAAATTTAGGACCTCTTATCTGTGGCATTTAAATTGAAACAAATGGCTGGCAGCCTGGTTTTGCAAGAGCATTCCTTACAGCACACAGTGTCAGACTCTGTAGGTTAGCACAGCAAAATGAAATTGCCACACTTGCAGACAGCTTTCTCCACAATACAGTTATCCTTGTATACAGTCATACTAGGGAACTTTAAGTAATTTGGTTTACAACTGAGCTTACGAATGTGAACATTCAATGCCGAGTTTAAAATGCAAATACAGTTACAGAGAAAGTAATAGGATATTTACCTGTTCTGGTGCCATATATGATTTTGTTCCTCTGTTCTCAGTCAGAGTTCCATACTCCACAGAAGTCACAAGCCCAAAATCACCTATTTTTATTTTATCTTCTCGGGATATGAATATATTCTGCGGCTATATATATTTGAAATAATAATAAAATCACTATATGACCAAAGTTTATCATCAAGCACCAGTCACAGATTTTTAATTTCATGGAAAGTGCTCCCCATAAAATTTGACAATTGTTCAGAGAATTTAGCATTAAGAAACTGATGACATGTAAAACAGAAAAAAAGCTCAATTAATTTTTAATAACACAAACTAAATTTGAAGTAGTACACACCACAGTAACTGCAACTTTTTTTCCCCACTACCTCAGTCATAACTATCATGCTTTAATACTCTTCAAAGACATTGTGCATATAACATTTCATATCCAGAAGTGCTTTTTAGTCTTCAGTCATAGCCCTGGGACTTGATATACTTGGGCAAGGCATTTAGGCTCACATGGAATTCCACTCAAATCATAGTTTCTCCTGGACATGCAGCATTATCTGTAGTAAGTCAATTGCAGAGCTAGGCCTTAGTGCAGGCACTTCACAAAATCACTTTTAAGTTTCCATCATACTTTGCATTTTTAAATTGGACAAAGTCATAAGCAACTGAGAATAGAATTGTATATGCTTAAAGTTTCCCACAGAAGATAAAGAATCTCCATTTCTGAATGCTATTAGAACAGAACCAAATAGCCTCATGCTGTCTCTTACTCAAAGAAGCTCCAGTCAACTGTAAGGCCAGAAGAGATCTTTGTGTGAAAATACCCAGTGCAGATTTTCTGTTCAAGTTTGACCATGTCCATACACATTTAATACAGTACCTGTACCTGGCTACACTATTCAAACACTCCATCTCAGCTTGAACCTAGCCTGCAGCTTTGATTCTAGGATATGGAGATATCAGATGGCCAAACATCTAAGTTGACAGCAGATGAAAATGGTGAGGAAAGTGCCTAAATTCAAATGCAGACAGACAACTTAGCAATAGGACTTGCAAGCAGGTTACAACCAGATGTCATAGATAAGGGACTAGGACAGCAGACTCGTAGAAATAGGAAAAGGAGGAGATTGAGCTGTGATGAAAAAGTAGGACTGAAAGAGCAAGAAAACACAAAGCAGAGAGTAAGAAGAGCTAAGAATTTGTGAGCAAGAAGAGAAGGCACTTGTCAAGCCTTATTAGGCATCTAGGGAAAATGACTGTATCTGTGGTTCATTCCAGCATTGCAACAATAAGCCTGATGGAAAAGCTCTAGAAAATAGTAAGATTGTATAAGTGGGCAATGAATGTAATCTGGAACTACACTGAATGCAAAATGCAGAAGATTTCCATCTCTGGTTTAAGAAGTCCATAAACTTCAGGTTACTGGAAGTCTTGAGAGGAAGGCAATACGCATCAAGGACAGCATCACTGTATCATCTCTCAGCTCTTATACTCTCTATGTTTTTGGAATTAGCCACTAAACAAGGAGAACAGCATCCTAGATCAATATTTAATGTGACTCACTAGAGACGGTTTCAGTACCACCATCACACTCATTGCTTTTTCACGAAGTGTGTGATTTAAAACTCTTTAAGCAATATTATAGCTGGCATATTAATCCCTGAAGGACTGCACCTTTGTCCTTTTAATCTTTATATTGAAATAAAATCTTTTGATGATGATGCACTTGTAGAGACTGAAATTCCATTCAGAAAAGTAGCATTCAAATATTTGTACGCACACATAATAGAAGAGCAACTAGTGTATGTTGTTATTAAACACAGCACATATTAGGATAAACAAACTATCCCTTTACAGAATCACAAAATATTCATGGTTGGAATAGATCACCCAGTCCAACCATACCCATAACAAAAAAAAAAAAAAAAAAAAAACCCACCTAAAAAACCCCAAACACCTAAATACCCTGATCAAACATGACTTCCAAAAACACAAAATAACCCCCTGCATGGCTGCTGCTAGAGCATGTCCTGAAGCACCAGGTCTACCCATTTCTTAAATGCCTCCAGGGATGGGAAGGCTGTTCCAGTGCCTCACCACTCTTTCTGTAAAGATTTTCTTCCCAATATCCAATCTAAACCTCCCCTGCTGCAACTTCAGACCATTTCCTCCGGTTCTGTCAGTAGTTACCAAGGAGAAGAGGCCAACCCCCAACCTCTCTACAACCTCCTTTCAGGTAGTTGTAGAGGGCAATGAGGTCCCTCCTCAGCCTCCTCTTCTCCAAATTAAACATACCCAGCTCCCTCAGCCTCTCATACGACTTGTTCTCTAAACCCCTCATGAGCTTGGTAGCTCTCTTCTGGACACATTCCACCATCTCAATATCATACAATATGACAAGAGCAAACTTCCTAGGCTCAATTTTCACTTACTTTCTTGTATTTATTTTATCAAGTAAAGTTAGTATTTCTTTTCAAATAGGCAAACTTGCTGCACAGCAACACAAACTACTGAAAATCCCTGTTAACTGATGACTACTAATTTTTTTTGAACTACATCATTCTGAGATCCTCCAGTTGATCTGATTTTAGGAAGAAGTTCGGACAGTCACTAAAAAAATTGAAAAAATCACTAGTAATATCAGGAGACACACACACTAGGGTACATAACAGACTAAAAGATGAGAACTGCAATTCTGGTAATATTTTTAATCAATTTTTTTAATTACCTATCCTACTTACCTTGAGGTCGCGATGAATTAACCCTTCAGAATGAATATAGTTCACTCCTTTCAGTATCTGTACAAATTTGTTTTGTGCCATCTCATGATACTTTCGGTCTTGTCGATTATTATCAATCCAGTTTTCCAAGGGCCCTTGTTCACATAATTCCATTTGGATGAAGAGACAGGTAATTTGTTTGTCTGACTTCTGTCTGCAAAAGAAAATTATATACCATACTGAAATTGGCAAGATACAATTCCTACCAAGCCATCAATGATTCTCCAGTTCTCACACACAAAAAAAACCACAACCACAACAGCAAAACAAAACACCAACCACCAAAACCCAAACTTTTAGTTATTTATTATTTTTGGAGTTCCCTAAAACAAAGTCTGCAAATCCCTTGATTTTAAAAGAGATCCTAGATCAGTTTTACTAGATATTAATAAATAGAACTGCAAACCAAAGAATTTCTGCTCAGTTGCTACATGCCCATGGAATATTCCTAACATTTTACTTGCTTCCTTGTTCACACAGTTTCCCGAGTGCCCAAATTCTGCTCCATGCACATCTAGAGGCATATGCTATAAGGGAAGAAACAGGACTGTCCTTGGCTCCCATCTTGCCCTCCAGGAACTGTTGCACATCCCTGGCAAGTATTCCCTATTCTGCTCAAAAAAACCCCAGCATTAACTTTCTTCTCCTACCCAGAATGGTCACATTGCTTCAAACTCTGTCCCCACCGCAGTAACTATCTTGAACATCAGTCTGCAAGTTAGAGAAACCTTCCTGACATCTAGATGAAATATATTTACCCACCTGACAACCTCACTCTTTTCAGAAGAGTTCCTTCCCCATCAGCCCATAAGATAGGCTGAAGGTGAGGGGAAGGACAATATGAAGAGGCAACATTTTTTTTTTTCTACTTGTACTTCCATGGCACTCAGATCACTTTCACTAATCAGAGTGCCCTGAAATAAAGCTACCTGAGGCACTGGAAGAACAAGTATTAAGTGTCTTGGGACTCTCTGCAGTCTGGAGGTCAAGACACTAAGTGGAATTCCAGGCTGGGACCTCAGCTTTGAGGACTTTTTTTCCTGTCTTTTACCCAATAAGCTGTTCAATACAAAATGTGTAGGTGATAGAGATGCCAACATAATAATGGTTGAGTTTTGACATGAGACTCCCCCTATCCATTTATTCCTCATTTACATATACTACAGATATCATGCCAACCATAATTTTGAACCCATTAATATTTTATGGCTCTAGGTAAGTCTGGCAATTAAGGGTATGAATTTACAGCAAGTAGAAAAAAAAAGTTTACCACAGAAGCTTTGGAAGTTAATTATCTAACTTATGAGTAAAACTTCCACCAGTGTCTTCCCAGAGTCTTAGTGTTGAAAGACCACCTCTAAGTGAAAGAGCTTTTCATCTTGTATTTCTGTTCTCAACAACCAAAACTGTTTCAGGCATCATGGTTAAAGTGCTAATTTATAGAAATAATTACATCTATGAGAGCTAATGTCTGTCCAGTACTTATTAAAAAAAGGAAACTTCTGATCAGGAGTTTGGCAGCCAACTGCCAGACATTTTTTTCGTTTCTGCTGTTAACTCTGTCACAGATTTTTTGAGTTCTAACAATCCTGTATAGATTCAGCAAGTTCTGTATATTGAGAGGAGAACAATAAAAGTACATAAGCTATCTTATTCGTCAAGGAAAAGAAGATATAAATATACTGATAGTCAACCCACTGCTAAATATGACTGTACACTTCTCTTCCTAACAGTAAGTATGTGCATGCATTTATATTTGTATAATGATTTATAAATCATCAGTTTTACTTTTTACAAGAGAAAATTCACTATAGCAAACAACTTTGTGAGTGCAAACTTTTATCTTGTAGTTACCTTGAGTCTGGATAAGTTATATAATCATACCCTTCCCAGCTACCGTAATACCGCACTATATTTTCATGCTCAAGTCTTGCAAGTTCTTTTACTTCACGCTCTACATTCCTGTTTGGAGGGAAAAAGATAACTAAATAAAACCTCACCACAAACAAGACAAAATATCATTACATTTTTATGCTCAAATGCCAAGTTAAACATCAAGTAGCAGTATACAGATACTTTTACATTAACTTAGAAAGAGAACATAATACCCTCCTCCATACAATTCAAAACTGTAGTTACAAATTCTATGGGTTTTCTTTCATCTGCTCAGTTTTTCAAAGTGTACAACTGTTTTAACTGTATTAGAAATGAAAGCCCCATTCAAAATAAAAAGTTTAAAAAAGCAGATACTTGCAATGCATAATTACATTAGGTACCCAAACACAATGTAGCAAACACCGATGTTTTCACATCAATGTGTTGTTCAATACTCATGAGGAACACATTTTGCAGTATTAATAACCAGAGAACTAGTGTGTTCAGGGAAAGCAGAACTTATCAAATCTACTTTTTTCAGAGCTGCATCTGAAATTATTCCAGGGCATGCCATTTTCAGCTTCACTTAATATTAAAGAAAACAGTTTACCAGAAAGAATGGACAATTAATAACGAAAATCAATTAAATGCTTCTAGGGTTATTACAGAGACAAAAAGTACTGAAACCTTGTAAAGGCTGTCTTAAAATTAAAAATAAAATAAAAGCTGAAGTAAATATACAATACATACTTTGTTAATTGAACTCGTTTGACTGCGTAAGTTTTCTTATCAAGCCTTCCTGTTGCTTTGAAAACATTCCCAAAACCACCTTCACCAATAGACTCTATATTTTTAAAACTCTCAAGAAATCTTAAAAAAACAAACAAAAATAATTAAGTATATTTAAGATTAAATTGACAAGATATAAAAATTATCCTGACAGATCTAATACATCTGTTGAAATGTCATTCTACAGAGATATCTCAACACCTACACACGTTTAAATCACAGTCTTTAAAAAAAAAAAAAAAAAGAGAAACTGGCCCTTGAAAGCATGGAGGGTAATTACCCTCACATCTTCAAGCAAACAACTTTTCATTGTAAGCATTAAATATTAATGCATGTCAGTTGCTATACTATATTTGAAAAAAAAATCTCAAATACCAATTTTCTTTTAAACTTATTTTTACGTGTATATATACACAACAGGTATTTTCCACATTCTATTATAAATAAACAAACCTAGACCACTACATACTCTAAGTGCTATACAGATTTTTATTGTAGAAAAAAAAATTTAGTCCTTCTTACCTTTTATTCACAGTGAATGGACTTTCATTGTCCTCACTTGCATTTATGTCCAGATCTGGAAAATTATCTGAATCTGACATCTCTTTTTTCTCTTTCCTGTTTCTTGCATTATCAAAATTAGCTGCCAATATTCTTTAACAAGGATAAAAGCAAAACTTATCACATATTAAAAACTTCTCACATATTAGAAAAACGGTTCAATATAAAAGAAAAAGAAATGTACCTCCCAATAGTGGCATTTATTTGCCGGGCACAGAAACACTAAAGTGGTCTGCAATATAATTTATGGAAGATAGCAACCTAGAAATAGACACATACCTTTTGGATTTCTGGGCAGAACCTTGTGCACCTTTCTATATCAGCAAGAGAAAAAAAATAAAAACACACACACACCTTACTGAGATATCCTGAATTTTTATGCATAGTTTAAAATGTGGCTGAGAATATACCTAGAAATTGTCTATAAATGTGTTCTTAACTTATATTAAAAAAAAAAAAAAAAGAGAATGAAGACGTATCTTAGCTTAAAATTTTTCACGTATGCTTTGTATGACATCATCATTCTTCCCACAGAAAAATATGACCCTAGTTTGGTCCCCTTTCTTGGAAGCACTGCCCGTTTGGTCAACAGGACAACTGGTTCACAGTACAGAACTAAATGATTCATGGTTAACAGTAAGAAAGTATTGAATATTCTTAGGAAAAACACATGCATTTTCTATTGATTAGTGGATAATGGAACAAAATGATGCTACACTCTGATAAGTTTGCTCTATTCAGTGTCTAAAATGTAATTATGAGGAAGACCATTTTCATACTATACCAGAGAAGGTGAAGGATTTTCACATACTGCCATGTCTTTCACTTTTTCTACCAACTTTCCAGAGTCTTCAAAGTACACACTGCTGTTATTGAAAAATAATAGACTAATTTTAGATTAAAGAGACACCATCGTAAATAAAGCATTAAAAAAAAAAAAAAACCCTATAGGTTTTAAAAGCAGAACCCAAAAAAGCATTAATATTAATGACTGATCTAAACTACAAACCTTTATGCTAGAAAGCTAAAAAAACAATTACATTTTGTAATATACTCCTCTGTTTCTATGATATTATATAACAATATCTAGATATCTGTAAGATATATGCTCCACTATATCCTTTAATTAAATAGGTTAAATACAGATGTTTATTTCATGGCAGTGCAGCCACCTCTGACACTGTATGTATCATCTTGCTTTACAATCACACAAGCAAATAATAGTAATCATGGTGCTACAGTCAAATGAACTGCTGGACACAGAAGGCTTGACCTAGAGTTCCCAAATCACAAACTTTATGTATGTTATTTCAGAGAAAATTTTCCTTTTGCTGGAAACAAAGATTTATGGAGAAAGGAAAAAAAAAAAAGGGGGGGGGGGGGGGGGGGGGGGGAAAAAAACACCAAAAAACCGACGCGCGAGCAGAAAAGGAGGATA